>VVHJ01004687.1:1566-31945 GCA_015107715.1 Tylochromis polylepis | reverse complement strand
CGGTGGGAAATCCAAATCCGCTCGTGTTCCTCATTCATCCAGCCATGTGAAAAACTCGTTTTTGTTTGTCCTCTTTTCTAGCTGTTGGTCGATCAGAGTGGGTGTATTTTGGGATGCTTAGTTCGATTAGGCCGTTGGAATATCAGCGAAGGCTTTGCCTGCTGTCGGTGAAGTGAAGGAGAAAACTTTTGCCATTTTGAATGTGTGAACCAGCCACGCCATACATGCAAATTTTACGCTAGCATGTGTTGTCCACAAAAACCAAACACTTGAAACATGCTAGGTTTCTGGACGTGTTGCTGTGGCTGTTTATCAAACCGAGCTCTTTGTATCCATGTACTATTAACTCCGAAGGTTTAGTATTCTCAACGCACTGTCACTGCTAGTCCTGATATTGAAACACAATGACCAGTGGAAGTGAAGTACCTGTGGATCGAGATGTTCAGGAAGCACCCGTGGCAGTTTACTTGCTCTAGTTAATTAGTTTTTGTGCTGCCATATTGTCCTTCATTTTCATTAAAAAACAAGCAGCACACTTGCAGTGGTAGCACTGTTAATGAAGGCCTAACAACTTTAATAATGGTTAAGTCCACGAGAGGAAGCACTGTCTGTTTCAATGAAGACGAGAGATGTGGACCACCAGAGGACTGCGGCTCTGCTGTAGTTCTCGGTTGCTATGACCAGAGAATAGTGGGATCAACTGTATGAATATTTAGGATCAACAATTACTGGTACTTTTTGGGATCATAATGCTGTTGGAAGTCAGTCATTTTACCTGTTCGTCGGGAGTATAAAATGAGGGCTTTTCTCAAACTGCGCAGTGCTCGCAGCTGTACCTGGCACAGAACCGACCAGACAACACGATTCCCTGGAGTATATAAATGTTACGGCATCGCTCGCGATGCGCAACCTCGGCAGATCCTGCCGTTCACTGAGGCAAAAAAAGTGAGTGCGTACTACTCTATGATGGTTGTTTATTTGTATGTTTGGGGGGAGGGGAGGGGGACACCACCTTTTAGTCAATGGTAGAAAACATTTCTAGTGTGTATTTCAATGATTGAAAGTCCATTTTTACAATTTTTGTGAATGGTTCGAGGCCACCTGAGTTTAGTGCATGATTTAAAAAAATAAATAAATAAATCAAACATACACACACACATGCACACACCAGGGGAGAAGGATGAAAGCCTCCCTCCCTGTTTTAAAAACGTGAAATTAGAAGAAAACCAATACTGAAGTGGAAATAGCTGCAACGTGAAAGTTGATGTACTGTGCACCAGAAACAAACCATGGAATTTGTCTGACTGAGAATAGTGTTTGAAGATGAAGGCCTTATGTGAACTGTATAATAGTTAATAAATTAAATCTTGTAAAATTGTCCCCAGTTTTCTCGCTGCTGCTTCTGTCTCCCATTGATCCTTTTCTCCGTTCAGGTTTGAAATGAGATTGGAGCTCCACTGGTTGATTATACTTTGCGAAGCCACACAATAGCAGCCAGATGAAGGTTGTCACAACAGTGGAGACCAAGGAATTAAAAAAATATCAATCATCCCATTTTGTAAGTTAAAAAAGTCACTGTTGTGGGAAAATGGAGGGGAGGGCTAATGACAGTTTTTGAAAAGCCATTCTGCACCGTGCTCCCATCTGACAACATATTATAAGGCTGTTGTTTTCCACTTTTTAGCTGTGGAGTAAATAAGTGTGCTTTTTCTATTACTACTATTTTCTTGATTGACAGCTTAATAAACAAGCACAGCAACGCATGAATAGTCTACATGGCTGCTGGCACATATTGCCAAGGACAATGATTGAAGATTGTGTTGTATGGAACTTTTAATATAATAATAATAATCATCATGATAAGGTTATTCTCCACAGTATACATGCAGAAATACCTTTACAGTAGTAGTAGGAGCTATTAGTGAAGCACACATGGTGCTTGTGACTGTGAAAAGCATCAATTATTCACAGTGTATCCGTCATGAGTGACTGCACGCTTTTGGGAGAGTGCTGTCGTCACAGTATCTGTTAACCTCTGTGGAGAAGGGTCAAACATTACAGCGTTATGTCGCCCTCTTGTGGCTGTAGATCTGAGACAGTGGGTGGGTGTTTCATTACATCTAGTGCATTCTCGTCCATATTGTACAGTTTTCTGGCTACTCTACAAGTGTGTGTGTCTCTGTGTGTGTGTGTTCTTATGTACTGGCATTTCAATACATGCTACTTTTAGTGTTATTTCTATTGGATTTACTTATTGTGAAAACATTATCACTGTAGCTTAAGAACTTCCTGACGTGTCAGAAAATAAACCGCATGATGTCATAATAATATTATTACCTATCATGGCTCCACTATTACAATAAACTTAATAAATCCTGTAATTTTAAACTGAATGTGTTTTAGCTAGGAGCTGAAAGGAGGTGTAGAATTCAGTATTTTGGACCCTGATAAAGTCAATTCTTTTTCAATCTATCTCTTAACGGTATGCAGACCTTATGGAAGTACAAGCAGAAGGTCATTAGCGCAGATATCTAATCAGCCAATCACATGACTGAGAATGGATTCTTGATGGATTTGAGCATATATAAATGCATAAAGAAAGGCCTGCTCAAATTCAGAATGAACATCAGAATGGGGATCACTCGAGTTTACAGAGAATGGTCTGATATCAGAGATCAGAGGAGAATAGCCAGACTGCTTTGAGCTGACAGGAAGGCCACAGTAACTCGAATTACAACTCTTTGCAACCAAGTTACTCAGAAGAACATCTCTGAACACACAACACATCAAAGCTTGAAGCAGATGGGCTACAGCAGCAGAAGGCCGCACAGGTTCCACCTCTGTCAGCTAAGAACAGGAAACTGAGGCTTCAGTTTGCACGGGCTGAAAACTGGACAATGTAAAACAACGTTGCCTGGTTTGATAGGTCTTGATTTCTACTGCAGCATTTGGTAGGGTCAGAATTTGGTGTAAACAATATAAAAGCATAGATCCATCCCATGTTTTACTAACATCTCCTTATTTCTGTTCTTGGATTTCACTAGAGAGGCTTTGCATGATTCACAGTTCAAAATAATCCTTGTTTGTCATATTCTGAGTCTAGGTGCAGTCCCTCAGTTCATTGACTGCCTAAATCTGTTTTAGCTCCTTTCCCCTCTTTTAGGTCAGCTGTCTAAGAAGGGTTTGAACAGGATGAGCTCTTGTACTTGGCGCCACAACTGTGTACCTGAGATGACCTTATCGGGGATATTAGGCATCATAAGGAGCCAAGAGTAGAAAATTCTGTCTTGAAGAGAATCTTTCAAACAGTTTTTTGATTTCCATGAGTTTTTGGCTCATGGAAATTGGTTGCACATAAGATTAACTTTAGAGAGCATCCACCATAATAACGGCATACATATGACAGAAGAGAATGAAAACCATAAAATGTAGTCTCTTAATATGTTGTATGACGTCAGTCTGCCACAGATTACCACAAGTATGTAACTTTTCAAGACTTTTTCATTTACTGATCCTGTAAAAAAAAAGAGGGAAAAAAAATATATATATATACATATACATATATATATGAACACTGGCTGTAAACTCCTTATGCGTGTAGGTCCAGACATTTTCTCAAGGAATGCAAACAGACCTCTAGATAATGACAGAAGCCGTGACATATGAAAGATAGCTTTATTGCACAAGGTGTTAAATGATCTTTTTAGTTTTTGCTTTCTTTTCATAGAAAATGTACCTTTGAACACAAGCAATTGCTGTAACAAGCAACTCAAACAAATGTTTGGGATACCCTCAACATTTTTTTTTTTAAGTTTGGATTTTCATACACTTTTTCCCTTCAATTTTTCCCTTTTAGCAAGCATGCAATGACTTAATTTGAGGATGAACAAAATATAAAATAATGACAATTAAAAAAAGGAAACAGGACAAATGACAACATCAAAAGACTTTTAAAAAATAATAAAAATTCAACAAATTAGTATCAAAAAACGTAAAGCGAAAGAAAAATGTTGGTTTTTTTGCCCATTTCAGAAGTAAAATACTTTTTTTTTTTTTTGATACTATTTCAATTTTGAAACTGGGGCATTCAACCCTGATGTGTCCCCTGATTTATTCTGACGAAAAAATAGCTCTTCATACAAAACTGTGTATATGTACAAGACTTAATCTATAAACGACACTGACAAAGGTAGAGATGATGGATCTTGTATGAATAGGGTGTTGAATTTTTTTACTTAAATTTATCTGAATGGGGTTTAAATGACAGGAGCCTGAACGATTCAGGTTTACAGACAGACTCCTGTCCAGTATATACACAATACAATAGTAGTTTGTGTGACCAAAAGAGCTATGAGTCCCTGATTTTCACTTGGCTAAACTAGTTTTAGCCACAGGCCACATAGCTTTGTACCGTTTGGCCTCTGGTACCAAAAGATTTAGACCAAACAAGTTGAACGTAAAATCAAAATTTAAAAATCAACCGAAGAACAGATTTTCTTCCCCCTAAACAAACAAACAAGCAAACGACGCAAATGGATAAATAAATATAAAACCACAAAACCGTTGCTGTGTAAATGCTTAAAAAAAACTGATCCAATAGGTTCTTGTGTGAGTGCACATTAGTGCAAAAAAATGGAGGGGTATCGAGATGAAGAAATGTGACGTTTACAGTACTTAAAACAGGACAACAACAATGATATCAATCATATAATTTTCAAAACTGAACTCCCTGACATATAACATCTCTCGACATTAAATCATCTTACTTCATTCACATCATGACTGGGATTCCTTCAGCTAGTTGTCTTTTTAATCTATGAAGAGCAAAGCCTAGCTGTGTGGCACGGCTGACGGAGAAGTTGGCAGGATTCTCTGTCCGTGACTGTCAATCTCTGCCATCCGTGCCACAAATAGAAGCCTTAATACTCTATAATAACGAAAAGTCTGTGACCACTTTGCAGCAAACCTTCTCCCAGCATAAAACTTACTCGGGGATCCTCTGAGACACTGATTTGGTTTCTGAATGTTATTGTATTTACCAACCACTCAGGCTACTGACATGCTTAATATAAAGTCAAGGAGCCTATATCCTCATGGATAGACTTATATTTTTACAGAAATCCTGGAAGGCCTTGTGTCATGATTGTTTTCACCAAACAATCTAGGAGGCATTGCGATCCAAGGATGTTGTGTTCTGCTGCACTGTCTCGCTTTTCCCATGTCACCGTGCGGATAGGAAAGCATCCCTCTCTGTCCAAACGTAAGCAAAACACCCTTCTGCTAGTCGCCCTACATACAGTAACATACAAAACATCCTGTATATATACTAAACATTTTCTCTCTTTAGTCGAACCTTTTTTTTTAATTTCTCTTTTTTAAAATTTCACGATTGAGCGATTGTCTCGTTCTTAAAATTTGACATTAACATTAAATTGCTGTATATAATACTACACTATGGTAGTATGTAAAATTTATACTTTGTCATAATTTTACTTAAATGTCAATAATATACCTACATAGAAATATATATGTAAATTCTTTATAATACCAAATATTCTGTATTTGTGATGTGAGAAATTATAACTGGTTCATTTGGGTTGTCATGATTTGTTTAAGTTAGACAATGTTCAGCTGCAGAGTGATGTGTGGAGGATGTTAATGTGACTAAAATCTTCTTGGAAGGGAACCTGAATCATTACTCTTGGGAATCAACATTATAGAATCTGCCAATAGCATTATGGGGCTTTAAGAGACACAAAGAGGGTGGAAGATACAGTAAGAAGAGGGAACTTAATCGGAAGGCTTGCAAATTGACAATAATACTCAAACTATGGAGGACAGTGTGTGTGTCTGTGTGTGTGTGTGTGTGTGTGTGTGTGTGTGTGTGCGCGCGCGTGTGCGTTTGTGTATGAGACAGGATGGCCACACAGCTTCATACTGGCTATGGTAGTCTTCATATTCATAAACACAGAGGTTTTGCTCCTCAGTTACAGTCAGTATTTCAAAATGACCACAGAATCGCTTCCTGGTCTTTCGCTGTGCAGCTCCTGCGGGAGCTGAGTGGAGCTGAGCACCAGCCGGCTGGAACTGTTAGTTGGAGTTAGTAGTTCTTTTATAAGAGTCCCACATGAACATGAAAAGTAGGGTTAGCTGGGTCTCTGTCTGGGAGAACATCTTTCCCAAGGTAAATCAGACAGGATGCTGGACAGTTCACCATTAATTGGGTTTGAAGAAAAAATGGTAGCATGCCCATTCTGACCCAGATCACAGAGTGCCAGAGTGGGGCTGGCTGAGGAGTGGGACAGCAGTCTGTGCAGAAGAATGGACTACACCAGCGTGTATGACTTGGAGTAGGCCCCCACACTCTGTTTCTGCAGCCTCCCCAGTGCAGAGGAGCTGCTCTCAAGGAGCGAGTCTCTGGAGCCCCCCACCTTGTTACTGTTGGTGGGGTTGCTGCTCGTGCTGGAAGTGGAAGCTGTTGCTGCATTATTGGAGCTGGGCATGGTGAGAGTCCTTTGAGGCAAGGTGGCAGTGCCAGAGCTCGCACCCAAGCTGCCCAGCCCAGAGTGGCCCAGTGTCTGGGCCTGCTGCTTCGCAGGGTCTAGAGTCTTGTGACGGCCCTGGGTGTGATACGCCCGCTGCGTCAAGCTGCGGATCGACGCTTCTCGCGGCGGCACTGCTGGGCATGGGTCATGCAGCTCCCCTTGCTTGCGGAAGAATGGGTCTGTCTTCATGTAAAGGGGTAGGTTACAGAATTCACCTAAAAAGGGCCACAGAAGAGACAGGACAAAACCATACAATTCATATATTCATATGAGTAATAATCACTTCCTATAACAGACACAAGCTGGATGTTTTGCTAGAGTATCATAATTCTGTTATGTGCATGCAATTATTAGTACTATTAAATAGTTTTGGATTCATCCTTGAATCATCCACAGTAGCAATAATTCATTGGCTTGCATATTTATCTTCATTGTGTAATAAAAATCTTTCTTTGTTTATACAAATGCCAACTTTACACAGAGACCTCTTTATCCCCATTACAATATTTTCAGTCAGAATATTTTGGATCACACCTCTTTGCCCTTCATTGTGTATACTGAAGGGCAAATGGCAAAGGTACAGAACAGAGCAGGCATCAGTGATATGAAAGTCAGATATAGTATGAAAATGAGGAATTGATGTGGAAGTGGGTTGCAAAATGGCTTGGAACAAAAACTCAGTTGTTGTTTTAGCAGTCAGTGATTTTTTGTTACTCTCATCCTTGTGTGTCAACTTTAATTGCTGGTATGCAATACATACATAGGAGAAGCAGAAGTGTGTATGGATGTCTTAACTCTAATAATGTGTAGTCCTACATGTGCACTGAATGTAAAACAAGTAAAAACAACAAAACAAAAGAACAGTGACCCCACATGGGTCTCAGCTTACTTTTGTTAGCGCGGTGGGGAATGGGCACAGCCACATTTTTACCGCGGTCGTAGTCCTGCGGTTTGGGTGGTGAGGCAGTGAAGCGGCAGATGCCTGGTTCAGAGGGTGTACTGAGGGAGGTCATGCTGTCTGCTGGGTCATTGGTACCTGTCGTCATTTGATCAGATGAGCTATCAGAGATAAAACATTCTGTGATTGTAAACTTGGCGTGCTGTAGGTGCTCCTCCAGCTTGGCGTGCTCATACGCCCTAGCCAGCTCCTCGTAGGTGGAGGACGCGCTCTCTGTGGACACCATGCTGTTCCGACCCTTATCTGAAAGAAAAAAATTGTAGTTGTTTCAACCATTTAATTAGCTACTTAGCATTAAAAAAAAAAAGTTATGCTCCATTTGCTCTCTCTCTCTCTCTCCATGTGTGTGTGTTTTCACCAAAGGGTTTCATGGTGTTACAAGAGAGCAAGTTTTCTTAATTTTAACCCACCTGTGTCCTGTGAGAGGCTGGCACTGTAGCTGTCACTCTCGGTGGCTGTGATGCCATGAGAGCCCATCGTCCGCCAGTCAGATGTCAAAGTTCGTGCCGAGGCTGTTGACTGACTTTGACTGGGGCGGCTAAGCGTCCACTGGCTGGAGTATCTGTTTCTAGAGCTGTGGGCTGATTTTATGCTCTTTCGGGACACTGGGTCTGAGATGAGAGACGTCACAGGGATCAGAGAATATCTTGGTATCAAACATGCTTGGTATCCATGTATTAGCTGTCAATAAGTCTATATTTTCAATTTATTGGAGATGCACTTCAATAAAAGATCAAATCTGTTGCTCATATTTAAAGGCTCAAACTATTTCACTGAAAACTTGGACAAGCAGTACAAATTTATATATATAAACATAAAACAAACTCACTTGTGCCAGGCCGGATGTCTGACATGTCAATCAAAGGGCCTGAATTCTGGATAAGGGCTTGGTGATGCAGAGACACGCCTGTACAGAAGTTCTGTGGATTCACTGACTGGCTGAACTCAGTGTCTGTCACCGGCACTGCTGCCTTGTCCTCTCCTGTTGCAAGCAAGGAAATAAATGAGTTACATAAAAATGCTAAAGATGATTTTTTTAGAGGCTTCTAAAAACCCCGCTATGAATGGCAGCTTTGTTGCTGTCAATGTGCAGTCACATGCCTATCTGTTTGATGCCTTCCTTGTCTTCAATGAGGAGCTGGACACGTGGGATGTCAATATGGAGTCTTGGTCCTTGAGGAGGGCCCTTCACTGGAGTGTCTATACTGCGATTGTTCTTGCTACACACAGAGACAAAAAAACCAAAAACACATATATTAAGTCTGAAATCGTTTGTGATTTATTTATGTAAAATACCGCTATTATACACAATACCATAACAAATAAAGCTAGCTGTCTCTTACCTGATAAGCATCTCTGCAAGGCTCTTAGCATCTGCGAGAAGACAGTATAATTATATAATTAGACATATTTTTTCAGCTTGTCACTTGTGTTAGTGATATATTAAATAGTTTCACTGATTTCTTTCTCTTTTTCTTTCCCACCTCTAAGTCGTTTAAGCCTCTTCTCCTTGCGTTTCTTGCGTATAATGAAGAGCAAAGCAACGCCAAGGGTAACCAGGATGACAGGAGAGCCGATAGAGAACAGTTTCTTCACATCGTCCCCCTCTCCCCGAGCTGATTTAATGGGAGGGATTGTACCTAATGAGTGTAGAAGAAGTTGAAAAATGTGATAAAATTTATAAGGTTCACTAACAGAAACATGGATGAGTGGAAAAAGATACACAAAGACCTGAAAAACTAGGAAAGACTTACTCCCATCATAATCAGTTGTGGCAAACTGCGAGGTCTGGTTGCCACACCCAGCACTGTTGCAGGCCTTCATTTTGAGCTCGTACCAGGTGGCCTCTCGCAGCTCGCTGAGGAAAAGCTGATTTGTGGAATTTGCCTTGAGGCTCTGCCAGGCCCAAGTACCTTTGGGCCTGAAGTCCAGCATCAGGTCAGTGATGGGGCAGCCCCCGCTGGTCCAACCCTGGAGGTTGAGCCCTGCATGAGTGGAGTTGATGTGTGTTAGCAGTGGCTGGTCCTTGTTGAACACCGGTTCTGGAGAAGGAAATGACACTAGGTTAGAAAGATAATGCTAAATTAGCAATTTAAGATGTATTTATCTGTGATGCATTGATGGCTTTATGTTTGAGAAGGAAGTCGTAACTGCTGCTACAGGAACAGACAGTAAAGAAAGAGAAAATTTATTACACTTAATTCCAGCTTCAACACTTTTCTCTATACCCCTCACCTCTTCCATGCGTCTTTGCCTCAATGATCTCACTGATACGTCCTGAGCCCACACTGTTCTTGGCAGCCAACTTGACCTTGTACCAAGTTCCACAGCGGAGATTGTCTAACCTGAAGGAACGCTCACTGGAGCTGATGAACACATCTCTCCATTCCTCTGTGTTGTCCACAGAATACTGCAGCACAAATCCTGCAGGCACACCAGCACACATTTATGTCTAACACAGCTAATAAAGGTGGTGTATCCTTGCTGCAGCTCCATTGTGTGGACACCAGGGGGCAACAATCAGCTACAATTAACTACAGTTGGCTCCAGTTTGACTTCCTTTTACCTAGAAACATAAGCTTGTTGCACAACTGGATAAGTACATATGACATCAAAAGTGTGAAGCGCCCTTAAAAAACAGGTCAACAATATTTAAATACCCCTGATGGAGCTTCCTCCATTATCCCCAGGAATCCAAGCCAGGGTGATGGAGGAGGTGGAAGTAGTGGAGACAGTCAGACGAGGCTGGTCAGGAGGAACTGAATGTACACACACAGACAATAACTTAGCACCAGGACAAAAGTGTCTGGTTCATTCAAATAAATCTTCTATTTCTTCTTACCTTGCACCACAAGGTTCACTATGATGGTGTCAAAGCCTAGGGTATTAGTAGCTGTACACGTGTAGTACCCAGAATCCTCTGCTTTGACTAAGCGTAGCACCAGTGTACCATTGGATAAGATCTGCCGTTGGCTGTCAGCTGTCACAGGGATGGCAGAGTCCTCACTGATAAAGAGCAGACAGGTTATACAGAATTAAGAGCCTTATATTTAAGTAGGCAGTTTTTTAAATCCATTTTCCTCACAAGAAATAGCATCAGCATGCGTGCATGATATCTCTGATATCTAAGGGTATACAGTGACCTCTCTGACCTGTCTTTGGTCCATTTAATTGTGGGAGTAGGCTCTCCCACTGAGCTGCAGGGCAGACGTACTTCCTTCATCCAGGGTGTTGTCACAGTGCCCCCGAAGGACAGGATTTTAGCTGGGACTGCACACAAAGATGCAACCAGTAAATCTTAACTCGCATCTTTAGCACATGATGTTAAACTGAAATAGCAAGCATTACACCAAAATGTCTCTATCCATACTTTAACTATATCTTTCTGTGTCTGCTTTTGGATGATTAAGTGGGCCTGAATCCTTTCTCCTGAGGGATTAAAAAGCTGTACCATAGTGTTTTAATGTAGCCCCCTCTCAAAACTCTGAGTCTCGAGTCTATCATTTCTCCATAAATCCTCCCCTCTATTGATTTTGCCTGCTATCTCTCTCCCCAAGGGTCATTTTACTGGATAGGCCCTGTTCATCACCACATAATTAACAACAGTGTTTCTTGCAAGATAGCCGCTGCTCAATCAATACCACGGCTGTCAATCAATAGCAGAGATTGTACACAGAGCGAGAGGGAGGGAGACTGATGAAAGTGATCTGTGTAAAGGAGATCATGCTGCCAGTTCATAGCCATGTTCAGCGCGCTCTCCCTGATAACCTTTGCACAAATCTCTTTACCCTTCTTCTCTACAACTGTCATGCCTGGAGGACCCACCTTTCCCAGCAGGCTCTACTGTGACCTTTGCGCTAATGTTGCCTCTTCCAGCAGTTGTCACAGCTGCAGCCCAGATGAGGTATTGTTTACCGCGGGTAAGGTGCGTGATACGGTAGAAGAGCATCTCTGGGTTGGCCTCATACTCACTGGGAGCCTGGGACAGAGGGCACGCAATGTCATGTTAGCAAATAACACAGTAATATAACAGTGGTGGCAGCTTGTGGACTTGATTAAAGTGCTACATGTTATAGAGCTACAACGTGTATTGAACTAAAAGACCAAAAAAAGATGTAGGCAAAGGAATTATGATGAACATAACATTAATTTAGGCTCTATTCTGTTTAAGTTTTGGGATAACATACGTGACACCAGGACACTGAAACTAATGCTCCTGCAGTTGACAGGTTAAACAGTTTTTTACATTTCTCCTTTTCCTATTGTGACACATCAAAATGCACTCAGTGAAAAAGGAGGTGTGCAATTTTCCTTGAACACTGTCAGTATCTTGAAACAATGAAAAAGCATACTTTATGGAGAAATGAGGGGAAAGCAAAATACGTCTGTCAATGTAATCTTTTTATTTTAATTTTTTTTTTAATCTTTTTTTTTGTTCAGACAAAACCCATACAACCAAGTTTTGTTTTTTAAAACAAAAACTATAGAAAATATGCACACCCAGCAGTATGATTGCTCAGAACTGAACACAGGTTTTAGGTCAGCGCAAAAAATGCAAAACAGAAAATGTAAACCTTTGTGTGGAGCTGTCTATTTGTCCAAACGGACCATCCCACTACTCAAAATAAATTTGATACTAATGACCTACTGCAACTTATAATGCTGTACTCAATACTGGATTTAAGAATCGCTGATGTTTCTGTGGATGTATTTTTCCTCCAATGAAACCTTTGAGGATGAACACACCTGCATCCACACAAACACACACATGGCAGTGCACAAAAACACCGTTGTCTCTTAAGATGATCCTCTGTTCTCTCTCTTTCATCTGTTCATCTCTGTGTTCATTTTAGATTCCTTCACCATTTGCTTTTTCTCTCCCTCCCTGTCTAGCTCAGTGAAGAGGACTGAATGGAGGGACACAGGGAGGGGAGGATGTGCATAAGTGTGTGCGTCTGTGTGTGTTTGTGTGTGGGGGGTTCGAACATTCCTTCAGCATCGTGGCGGTGTTGTGGTGATCCAGGGAGTGATACAGGGAGATAATGAAAAGACGGACAAAAGCACTCTCATCTCGATGTGACTGATACCCTCCTCTCTCCTCTGTTCCACCCTGCCTGTCTCTCTGTCTTCCCTCATCCCTCTCTTTTTCTCTCATTTCCCCTCGGTCTTCCCTACCTCTAATGGTGTGCTTCTTTTTCTTTCTCAACCTTCTTTCCACCCCCCTCCCTCCTTCCCTCTCTCCTCCCTGCCTGTGCTCATTTACATGGCACTCATGCACAGAGAGGGAGGAGTATTTGTGAATAATAAGAAAGTGAGATTCTAGCCTGATATCAGACTTCACCGTATGCTGGTGTTTGTGTGCACATGATCAACCACAACTGAAATGCTGCACGTATGTGTATAAATAGAAAATGTCGAAATGTGATGTCTCTGTGAGTGTGTGTGCTTCTGATGCGGCAGTGTGCATGTGTGAGCTTGTTCTCTGGCTCATTTGCATATCTACGTCTCATCACGTTGCCAAGACAACCTCATCTGTTCATCTGGGAGGGCAGGAAATAAAGCGATGGTGCAAACACAGTGAAAGAGAGACATGCGCAACACACAGACACACACACACACACATGCATGCATACAGGTTCATTTAATAACAGCACTTACAAATGAATTATTTCCATTGGTAGAGATTTAATAAGTTACTTGGTTTTCACGGACCTCAGAGATTTTCTATTGGCCCCTTATGAATCACACCCACAGGGGAGGCACTTACTGGCTGTCCAGATCCGGGACTGGAGCAGTAGATGGTGTACTTGCGGATAATGCCATTTGGTTTGAGAGGAGGCAACCAGGACACAACCACACTAGTTGAGGAGGAGGGAACCGCCTTGATGCCAGCCGGTGGGCCAGGAACTAGGAGAAAAGACATAGCAACATCAGCATGGCGGGCATCCATATGTGTGTGTGTTTGTGTTTGTGCAGGCACATGCTGGGTGTTGGATGGCTATTAAAGTGAGCAGGCTTTTTTTTTTTGCGGATTGGTAGTCTTAGCCTGTACTAAGCTGCTCTGGAAGGCCTTTGAAGAACACCCTTTTGAGTGGATGGCTGTGACATATGTTCATTCAGACACTGGTCAGCAGTTCTGACTCTGTGACACCCAGCATTCTTGAAACTCTCAAACAGATTAGACATTAGTGTCTGATCCTCTGCTAGCCACTTCAGTTTGGCACTGGACACGGTTTAATTCTCTGATTACAAGATAATGGCACAAAAGGGGCTTAAAAAACATGCACACTTTACAAAAACACATCAGGACACTGGATACTGTGAAAGGTGAACAATAATGCTTTTGTTTCATCAGTCTTACAGTACTGGGTCCACACTATCAACCCTATTCAAACCAAACCATAAATATAACTTGTGCCTGACAGTGGGCCTCATCTGGTCTCTACAGAAGGAGGCTACCACAGTGTAAGACCCAGCCCTCTAAATCCATCCCCCATTCTTCTTTTTTTCTTTGTGAGGCCCCCTGATGCAGTCATACTGCCACTCTCTACCCTCAGACCTCTTTCCCCTACAGAGGACATGAGTGGGCAAGAAAACAACAAAAACTTACAAAGCAGAGATGCAAGTTTTAAAAGAAGTAAGCAGGGATGAAAAAAGTGACAGGGATCATGTAATGATGGCAGCAGGGAGGAGCACAGGAGGCTATCATTATCATAACTGGACCCCCATGTCAAAGGAGGAGCATCAGTAGGAGCTGGGAAAGTCAGGTCCCATCTGGTGCCCAAAATCTGCCCAGGACTCCGGACAGACAGACACGCAGACAGACAGGCTGCCAAGACAGTCTGCTGCAGAACTAGCACGACCCAATGATGATGAGGAAGAGAACGCTGCTAAGTGAACAGTCTCATTTGCAAAGATGCACGATGGACAACTGAGCCAATCAGAAGATGACAGCTGTCTAGACACAAATAAACAAACAAACACCTCAGCTGTGGTGTTTCTCTTATAATTTTTCGACTTATTATTTGTTGTCAGCCAAGAACAGGCTGTGCGATCACCATTGTATCTTTCCATCTTCAGCCCCCAGGCCCCTCCTCCTCCTTTATAAAGAGACATGGATCTGGCTGTAATCCTGCCTCCAATGGTGTAAGCACAAAATTAATTCTCTCTAATCCAAAAGGAGTTAATCCCTATGCCTATGGCAAGAGGGCTGGTGGTAAGGATGCAGGCCCAGGCTGATGGCTGACTCCTGGATGCTATATGCTCTAAGACATCACCTCTCCCTCCTCCTCTAGTATCTCCTGCCACACCTCCCTTAGCCCTGAGCTGTGGACTCAAAGCCTCTTAATTCTCATTAGCACTGCTAATGGAGATTCCCAGCATAGCTTGTTATGAGCTTTTGTTATGGGTTTGAGATACAATCAGCTCCCTTTTTTTAAATCTACCTCTATCCTGTTTCCCATGTCCTTACATTGGACACTTTTCTGCATGTAAAAAGCAAATGAATTGTATACTCACGATCCTCTCTGGTTTGGATATAGAGGACATTGCTGCGGACCCCATCTCCAGCTTGTGTGTAGGCCAGCACCTGAACACTGTAGTTAGTGAACTTCTCGAGCCCTCGCAACTCCACCTGTTCACGTGTGGTGGTGATGTTTTGCATCTCTCCCCATTCTGAGGGAGAGGAGAAAAACTCTTTTTAGAGAGTATCAGTGGTGATAGGAGGAACAACACACATTAACTCTATCTCCTACAAAATATATTTATTTGCAGGTACATTTCTTTGTTAATGTAATATGTGACCATTATTTAACTTTTTTCTTTCTTAAAGCATTTTTTTCATGAACATAAGGCAGAACATTTTTAAGTGTTGGTTAATTGTTACATTGGCTTTTTTTTAAAGTTACCTTCCTATTTCAACAAAATATCTAAAGGAGGAGCAAACAGTTTTTTAGGAAACAGAGTTGCACAGACATTGGACCTATAACACAGAGACACTCACTGCTATACTGTGACTTTCTGATCATAAGTCTTATTAAAAATCTAAGAAACTATGACAGGCTAAGCAGAAACCTTTGGAGGTGAAAAATGAAACCAGTGCAGAAGTGCCAAAAACTCAAATACCTTAAGGCAACTTGCAAATTAAAATGACTAACTTAAGAGCTGAAAAAAAAAAAAAAACATGTTTACAACCTGCTACAAAAAATGATGTGGTAGCAGGTCATAAAAACTCAACAGGGGCATATTTTTTTATATAATTTGCTCAATTAAATGTGATTAGGACTTATGCTTGCATTATTAGGTGCATGATGTTGACCGTGTCTGGGGTGATGGTGCTTCTGGAGCATTTCTAATGCAATTATCTGGCAAATAATATTGTATGCTGTGCAATTAACTGTTCGTTCTCCAAGAGTTTTATTTGCATGTTATTTAGTAGTAAATAGTAGGCATTTGTGATGCACCCCCGCAGCCTATGGATGCAGGGGTGCATCACCCTCTTATCTAAATGTGGTTGGTCACTTCTGTCAAATCCAAGATTAGCCCTTAAGCTAAAGTTGAGCCACTGTGGCTATCTCCATCTTGGACATACAGTCTATTTGACAAACAGACAAATTCAAAAACACACAGGACCAGGAAGTGCTTTATGAGAAAGGTGTGGATACACATTAACACATTCTGACTCACAGCACTGACAGAAAGGTAGGTGAGTGGGAGGGCGGGTTGGTGAATCTTAGAATGAGATAGGTGATAATTACTCTGCATTGGCCACTGGGCCTGGCCCCCACAGCACCCACCTCCGTCAGGGAAGAGGGACCAAAACACAACCCGGTAGCCTTTCAGCACACCGTGCAGCGTCAGCCGTGGAGGCTCTGCCCATGTGATCACTGCCTCGTCTGATGTCACAGAGATTGCTCTCACGTTCTGCGGGGGCTCACTGGGCACTGGGGAACATAGAGAGTGAGTATTAGTGCTGCACTGTTAAACTATATTTGAGTGCTCTAAGTGTTTTAATGGCTTCTACTGAAATCTGGTCCGATGTAGCATGGCAGCTGAAGCACTGATAACTAATAATAACTCAATGCCACAAACCACAGGAAATCTCAGCTGAAATAAATCAGTCAGATAAGCTCAAATTAGTCCTGAATAGCTCCTTGTTCATTCCTAGCTTTTAGAGAGGAGAGGAGAAGTGGAGGGGGGCTGATGGAGAGGAGGAAGAGCACTGAGAGAGCAACATGAATAGTAAAAGAGCTACACCAAAGGGGTCAAAATGCAGATGAGCAGGGTGTGAGCTGAAATGTGGAGGATAAAATCTAGAGGACAATGTTCTTGTTTAAGCTAATTGAAGCTGTAGAGGCGGCTTCTGACTACCTGCTTGGCCAATTTTCATCATCCGAGTGTCTGTCATTACTCTCCTCTCAGACAGGAAGGGTCCAAAAAAGTATAAGAAATAAAAACACGTATAATAGACAGAGGACCAGTGAGGAGGATGACAAGGAAACCCATGGGAAGAAAGGGAAGATAAAGAAGGCAGACCAGGGAAAAGGGAGGTAGAGTGGGCAGACATTTAAAGAGTAATGGGGTTCCTTGTTCCTCTCTCGCTCTCTACCAGCCTAATGAAGGTGCTAATTAAAGTGGAAAGAATAATGGGGGATGTGCTGCAAATTTATTTCTACCATTTTGTTTGAGCATGCATTTCTACATGCATGTTATCTTCATTCATGTGTGTTTCATTCTGTTGTTGCATTTGACTATTATTTACATGTTTTCCTTTTGGATCTTTAAATTTCTTTCTTACAGTCCTTCCTCTTTTCGTCCCATACTCTCCTAAATTGTATCTCACAGTCTTCTCCTCTTTTTCTTCATCTTGCTGTCCACTTACCATCTTCGAGAGTGGTAGCATTGATCTCGGTACTGGATGGACCAGTCCCAGCTCTGTTGAAGGCCTGGACCACCACCCCATACTGGGCAAACTTCTTTAGGTTGTCTAAGGTGTACACTTCACTGTCCCCCGTAGCTTTCATCTCCACAATGCTATACTGGCCATTGCTACCTGGACCGTTCTCTCTGTATCCAATCTGGTAGCCGCGGATCACGCCGTTTTGCAACTCCTTTTTTGGAGCCTGAAAGTTTTGGAGAAAAAAGTTTTACTATGAAATTTGACAGCAATATGTTAAAAAAAAAGAAAAGAAAAAGAAATTAAACTAGATGAATTCTGATTTTCTGTTCTGTAACCAACAATTTCACAGATTAACATTTTGGATTTGTTTGTGAGATCACTGAAACCTTGTTGTTTTAAATCATGGAGCATATCTTTATATCCCATCATTGTTTGTTTTCTAGTTATCGCCACTGATACTAGGCTTAACACTTAAATGAAGTCGTAAGCAGCAGTAATTTTACCCTCCATGTGACTCGAATGCTCTGAGATGTCATCGGTTGCAGGATTACATCCATCGGAGGCCCGTCAGGTGCTGTTGATGGAAGATATCAGATAGCCTTACTGCTATGTATGGAGTGATGGCTCTACTCCATACAGAGACAGCAAAAACAAATACTAGAAAGGCAAACAAATGTGATATTTAGAGGAAAACAATCACTTACGTGCTTCTTCAGTACTGATTGTGAGCTCTTTGCTGGGAAGACTGCGGCCAATCTTGTTGTAAGAGTACATGCGGATACTATAAACGCATGCCGGGTGCAGCTCTACAATGTTGGCCTGATTGTTGGTTGGTGAGATGTTCCTAGTTGTGTACATGTGATCCCATGTGTCTGTTAAATATGGGCAAAGGTTTATTTTTTTCAGTTTTTAATTATTGAAATAACTTTTACATTAGGGATTAGGCTTATCGTTTTTAACAACCCACCTGACTTGTTTTTGTACTCAATGTCATAGCTGGTGATGATGCTGTTGCCATCAAACCTTTGGATCCAGCGCAAGTTCATGCTTCTGTCCTTCACCTCCCGTACTTCTAGCTCGGGAGGATCGGGTGGCTCTGTGTGAGGGTGGAAGAAAAAAGAGTTTTGCTTTGTTTTTACCACCATCAATATTGGAGATCTCGTTAAATAACCTTTCCTCATTGGGTTGTTTACATACTTTTTGTACCTTAATTCTGCATTTACATAAAAGAAGTAGGGATTTGAAGTTTTTTGTAGAAATACCTTGTACAGTGAGTTGGATGAGCCCTCTGCCCTCTCCATAGGAGTTGATGGCATGGCAGGAGAAGAAGACAGAATCTCCTCGCTCGGCTGGGTTAAGCTGTGAGCATCAGCACAAACAGGAAAAGATGACGTGTGAAATTAAGAAATATAATATCCTAAAAATATTGCCATAATAAGTTCCTGTAATAGGACTGTTTTAGAAAACATTTCTAGAACACTTTCGCAAAAAAAATCCCCAAATAAATAAAAAATCTGAAAACATGCACCTCTAAAGCGCACTAAACCATGCAATATCCCATAGTAGAAGTTGATTTTTTTTTTTAGCACAGTTCAGTGTAATAGCATTAAGCTATATTAAAGGTCTGATGGGTATAAGTATATATTATCTGACCTTTAGGGTGGAGATGACTTCATCCCCCTTTTTGTTGATGCTGATGGAGTAACGGGGGTTTCTCTCTGCGTCAATGACTGTGTCCCCTCTCTCCCAGCGGATAATAATGGGCTGCTCGCCCCGTGCTGTGCAGTTCAGCTCCTTGATCTGGCCCTTCCTCGCCATGGTAGTGTTTGGGTGGCTGGTGATCATGGCAGGGACTGAGCAAATTCACAGACAAGTGTCAGCATGACGAATTGTTTTGTATGGAATAATGACATGAGGGAAAATGGGCATGTAGTATTGGAAACTGAGCAATGATATATTACAGATGTACAGACATCTCTATTTTTCCATTTTATTCCCTATTTTCATTTCATGCTTCAAGCCCCACTGGCCTCTAACACCACCTCCTCCCTCTTTTTATCGTTTTCATTCTCCACTTTTGCTTCTCTTCCTCCTCTGTTACTTAGACATAGATTATTGATTGAAGAGGTTCCTGTGGTTTTGCTTTCATCACTAATTCATCAACCCTTTTCCCCACCAAACATTCTGTAGCATACAGGCTGACAGCCAGAACACATCAGTCAATAGCAAAGGCACCCCAGTGAAGGATGTGCAGGACAAAGACTAGGTTTGGCTATGTTAAGTACAGGCCGCACTAGCCTGGGGCAAAAGTGCATCTTAGAAGAGCTGATCCCTGTCCAAAAAGCTGAGACTTATCTCGGCGCAATCCAGGAGATGTGGGTTTGAAAAGAAGTGGGTTCATGCCAAACAGCAGAGGATTGACACTTACTCTTGACAGTAAGGATCATGCTTTTACTGATGTCTGAGCCCACTCCGTTGGAGGCCTGACAGAGGTAGTACCCCCGGTCGTCTTCAAGAACATGTCGGATCAGCAGAGAACCGTTTGACATGATCTGGATACGGCCAGTTAGTGGGACAGGATGGTACTGCTGAGGGTTTCCTACACCTGCAGGACACAACACAAAGCATGCATGGAAGCATGACACTTTTCCTTGTTCGTGTGTAGCTTTTACTGCAATGTCATGAGGATAATGTGCAGATTTTACCTTTGGCATGTTTCCACATGACTTTTGGAGGTGGGTAACCCTCCACAGAGCAGTTAAGTACTCCAGCTTTTCCATAGATACAATCTTGATTGTTGGGCTGCACCACAAAACGCGGCGGCACTGAGAAACAGAAATCCTGATTTTATATAAATGGAAAAACTCAGTGAAAGTTACCAAAAGTGAGTGATCACAGCACAGTTCTATGATTACTTTACACATTACATGTCACCCCTCACCAGTAACAATCAACTGTCTTTCCCAGCTGACAGTTGCAGCAGCATTGCTGGCGATGCAGGTGTAGTTTCCGTTGTGCTTCAGTGTCACATTGGAGATTTGCAGGGAGCTCATGAACTCTTTGGTCTCTATTGCAACACCAGAGGCAGAGCCTGGCACGATGAGCTGGCCGTCTTTGTGCCAGGTGATGCGTATGGGCATGTCCCCAGATGACACCACACAGGCGATGTACATGAGCTTCCCCACTGAGGTAGAGGGGATATCGAAGGGCTGGATGAGCGGTGGCACTAGGGGAGAGAGAAAGGAAATCAGTGGAATAAAGGCAGTGATAGATGTTGAAGAGTGGCAATGTGGCCATCTGGAGCAATGCTAAGAGTCTGAGAGAGAGAGGGAGAAGGTCATTGGCCAGTGAGCCCCTCTTCAGCACCCCCCCACCCCCCATCTCCTGCAGCCCATAATAGCTGCTCTGGTTACAGTCCAATTGGCAGGGGGAAGTCATTCCGTTGCCATGGTAATGGAGGTTGAGGTGGGGGTACTACAGCTGAGACATCTGGGGGATTTAATCTAGGCTTCATTATTATTCATCTAATTAAATCAGAGACACACTCACATTCACACACAGACACATGCACACACCCTCAAACACCTCTGCAGCTGCCCTGCTTACTGCCATCGTTATCCCGCTCACAGACGAAACAAAATACGCACGACAAACATAAATCTACCCCCAACACAACATCCATCTGCATTCAGAAGATTACTATAAAGTTGCACTTGACAGCTTTGTACACTGGTTTCCCCCAAGTAGCAGTGAGTTGCTGCCCTTCATCAGAAAATTTTTCTCACATCACTTTTTTAAAAATCCTTTTTTAAGCTAAAGCAAGCAGTTTGAAAACCAAAGTAGGATTAGTATTGGTGATTGATTTTTTATGATTTTTTTCACTACTGTTTTAAGTGACTTTGAATTTTGGATATGCATGGAGCATTACATATAGTTGAAATAGATTTGGGAAAAGCGTGAAGCTGTAGTATCTCCCAGTCAACTGATGTGTCACTTTATCTCTACTGCAGCCTAATTCTATAAATTAGGTTCATAAAATAAGTATAAATTTACCAAAAACACTGCCCAGTACATCCATACTCCTCTTCAGCTTTACCTTTGACAGTGACGTGGACAGTCTGGTTGATTGACACCTGGGGCTGGATCAAAACGCTACACAAGTAGGTCCCCTCGTCTGCACCCTTCTGCACGTCTGTGAGCCTCAGTGTGCCGTTCTCAAACACCACTTGACGATGATTATCAGGCAGCTGCATGCCGTCCTTCAGCCACTTAATGGAGTAATATGGGTACCCAATCACACGACACGTTATATAGGTATTTCTGCCCGCCACTGCGGTGATGTCTCGCATGGGTCTAATTCGAGGTGGACCTGGAGACACGGGGAAGAGAGGGAGGGGATGGAGGGAGGAGACAGAGAGAGACACAGAGGTTGGAGAAAGGGGGAGATGAGGTGAGGGAGGTCATGGCAGAATATAGAGGGCAGCCACGGAGACAGGAAGGGAAGAGATAAAGGTTGAGGGATAGAGTGATTGGGGCCAGTTGACAGGTGGAAAGGGAGGTTAGTTGTGCCCCCTTTACTAAAATCTGATAGAGGATATTTGTTGATTTTAGCCTAATCAGATATTCACTCAGTGTATTGTGTGTATCTTGATAGATAGATAGATAGATAGATAGATAGATAGATAGATAGATAGATAGATAGATAGATAGATAGATGTGTACAATGCCTCTCACTAGCTCCTGTATGTTTGTATAGATTCAGGTGTAGAGTGCATTTATATTGAAAAGCAGACAGGCACCTCTTACGTTTATGCGCGCTTGGTACTCGGCGCTACCGGCCGAGTTGCGTGCGACGCAACGATACACTCCTCCGTCTGGAATAAGTGGACTGCTGACATTGACGTGCGATACAGTCAGGCCATCTGACAGGGTGTACTGGCTGGTCTTGTAGGTTGAATCTCTAACCACAGGTTCATCGTCCAGTGTCCACGTAATGGAAGGGGGTGGGGCTCCTTTGGCCGCACACATAAGGGAGAAAGGCTCGCCGGGGTTTACCACCCGCTCGCTGAAGGAAGACACAATACGAGGAGTACCATCTGAGAGGACAGAGGGAGAGAGGAAACAGAAGGACATAAATAGAAAGTGAGAAGTTGTGACGGAAAAGCAGAATACTCGAGAACTTGCAAAGCCGACAGCAAACATATTAGCTTTGAACACAAAGACTATGGCGCGTAATATCTGCACTTATTTACGTCACTATCCACGTACCCTCTAGCAGAATAATGGAAAAGTCCTGAGCAGTGTGGCCCTTTCGGGAAGCAAAGCACTGATAGGCCCCAGAGTGAAGCTTCTGTGCTGCAGTGATCTGCAGAGTGTCATTGTGTTGTCCTTGGATGGAGATGTGCTCGTCTGGGACAATTGGCTCTGTGTTCCTGTACCAGGTGATGGTGTATTCTGGAGAGCCTTCCACAGTGCAGGTGAAGAACAGTGTGCTGCTGATGCCCGTTTTCAGATTCTTAGGGGACAAGGTCACTCGTAGTGGATCTGAGAGAAGAACACAGGAGTTCATAAAACAAAAATGTGTACACTTTAATAGTATATCACTATAATAATCAAAAGGCATTAATACAGGCATGTGATTTATAGCCTGCTAATTTATGTTTTTATTTACTAATTATATTATCTTATTTCAAAAGGTGGTTTTTTATGTTTAGTGGAGTGTTACAGGATGCATTTTTTTTTGCCCTTCCTACATCACTGTAAAATCATTAAACTGGATTCAGAACATGACACATGGATTCATGCTTACAGTAGGCGTTTTCATTCACAGAGATGGAGAGAAAGAGAGCGAGTACAATCAGCAGTGGTGACTCAATCAGTTGGACGCACTCATTAAAAAAGCAGCTGGAGATATCGCTTCACATCTCTGTCCACTTGTGTGTGTGAGTGTGTCTGTGTGTCAGCGAGAACGCATGTCTACGTGTGTATGTGTGTATGTGTACGCAAATGTCAGTGAGCAATAAGGCAGCTGGTGGTGTATGCTGGGGGGCATCACTGTGCATCCCAACCCCCCCTACTCACCCTGTCAGAGTCACAGACTGTGCTGCCATGATGTGCCCACTGGCAAAGCCTACCGCTTCTCTATTCTCTCGCTCTATCTCGCCTCACTCCCTTTGTTTCTTTGTATACTTTACACACTTCAGCTTAGCCTTTCTTATTATATCGTTATTACATTGTAGATAATGTCATTCCAGCACTGTCTGGGTGTCTGACTGCCCCCCACATGACCCCTTGTCTTTATCTCTGTCTTCCTCACTCTTCTTCTTTTCTGATGGTAAATGGTGCTGGCAGCTGTGATATGGAATCAGCCTGAGCGAATTAATGCCCTGTCTCTCTTTTTGAGGTCTGATATGATGAGGCGTCATACAGCTCACACATATGTTTGTAACAGACACACTTTAGCTGGGACTTACATTTGTGCCCCAAACCAAACACTTAAAGGTGCTTACAACTGTGTCTGTCTGCTAGGCTGATTCACTGACAAGACAGCGAGCCAGTCTGCAGATAGTTTGCAAATGTGTGTGAGTGTGTGTGCGTATCTGTGTGTAATGAGGCTCACACACCTATCACATGAAGCTGCCCAGACACCTCCTTTGAGCCAAAACTGTTGGTGACCTCGCATGCATAGCTGCCGCTGTCTTCTTGCCTCAGGTCACTGATGGTCAGCCCTGTCAATCGCCGTGTCCAGCGGGCATCTGAGGGTAGTGGGCGACCATCTTTCAGCCAGCGCACAGTAGGGCTTGGGTAACCTCCTGCTATGCAGGGGAGCTCAATGCTATGGCCTGCGTAGACCTCCCCCGCTTGGAAACTGTCCAGTATGGTGGGTGCGGACTCATTGGGGTCTGGAATGCAGACATGGCGTTATGTTTTTGTCAAGACAAAGAGAAAAATAGTGAACACGAGTTAAGTTCACACACCAGTTACTCACCCATTACAGAGAGCCTGGCTCCATTGCTTTGCCGTGTCTCGCCACTGTATTTATGCTTGGTGATGCACCGGTATGTAGAGAGGGCATCCTCTTTTTGAACATCGGAGATGTAAAGAGCCCCAAAGGAGGTCAGTGAGAACCTGTTACCTGAGGAAGACACATTAAGAAAAGATCAACATTAATCTTCTCAAAGGAGAAGTGACAACAGGCAAAGCATCACTCTGAAGACCTCATGTGTAAAAAACTTTTAACTCCCTCCTGTTCCCATACTTTTGTGATGATCACTCTTGTTCAAATACATAGTGCATACTGCAAAACCATATTGTTTTTCGAACAAACAGCTGCCTGAACAGTTGGCACTACCTGCCTAATAATGCTGCTTCCCAAAGCCTGGCACTCTTTCAAGACCTGGAGGACACCCAGCGGTCACTTACACCACCCACAGACAGAGGAGAGACAGATTTACTGTCTCCCTCCACACACAGCTTTTAACTCTTGCACATCACACTAACTACCATCACAAAACTCTCTAAATGTTCTTCCTTTTCTGTATGATAAGAAAACTGAAAGGCCAAGGATCAAGTGTGCCTCTGTGTCTTCTCTTTCTTAGCATTTGTTTTATGCTACTCAGAGAACTGTTATGTCAGTATTACAAAGTCTTCAAGCTGTGTATACTGAAGACAGAAGTCAGTTTGCAGTGACTCCCTTTACCAAGATATTCTTGTGTAATTTATACAACACATTGTTTCTTGCATAAAGGTAAGCTATCTTACATTTCCTGATGAAGTCCACAAACCTCACATTAATGAAGCTGAACTATTTCACGGGACCTCACAGCACAAATAATCTCATAGCTTACCTTAAGTGTGACAATCATTACAATAAGATTTCTTTAGGTTTGTAAACATTAATTGTGCCTAATTGTGCCAATTGTGCCAATTGTGCCTTTTAGCATCCAACCACGGAGCAACAGCTGGATTGTCTGCTTTCACATTCACCAGCATCAATATTTAAACTACAGAGTCTGTGTTTATCAGGGTCTTTCAGAAGGTTGAGCAGGTATACTGAAGGTAGCAGTTATGCACTGTGAATGTGTTTGCATCGAATATACTGTATGACCCGGGAGGAGGCACAGGCTGCAATTTCACAGCAGCCTTTGTTTGCCCCCTTAGAATGAAGCCTTACAGGATAATGAGCACTTTAAGACTGCTACTCCCACAACACAGACGACTAGCCTGTCACAACACTCTGACATAGGCAGGGAGAGAACGAGGGAGAGAGAAACAGAGAGAGAGAGAGAGAGAGTCAGCAGGATCTGTCAAAGCCATTCTTTCTGTCCCTGTCCTCAGCAGTGAACTGAATTCATCCCATCTGCAGCCTCTTAAACAACACTTATTACACAATACACATCACATTAGTCCTCTCACTATTCAGCCATCACAACTGAGTGGTTTGTTCATAGAATCAGTCTATCGTTGGTCGACTCACTTCATGTCTTTGTGTGAACCCTCATCAGTCATCAGTCTCACCCTTTTCCTCTTGCTCTCTCGCTTTCTCACTGTTTTTTTTGTTGTTGTTGCTCTGAGTTTCTGAGCAGAGTGGCAGACAGAGTAAAATATTAATTACTAAATCCAAAATCACTGTGCTCCCTCAGCTTTTATTCATGCTGACTTGACTAGACAATGAGAAACAGAACTGTACATCTTTCTCTCTCTCTCTCTCACACACACACACACACACACTGCTTCAGGAGAACATGCAGAAATGCTTGCATACTGTACAGGCATTCTGAATACAAAAACAGTACAGTAGTTTGTTGCAGATTTCTTTTTGGTTGTGCCTCCTTCATATGATGTACTCAACATGTTACACAGACCCTTACAGAGCTTTAAGATAATGGATTTTTTGTCAGACTCTAAGCAATATTTTGTCCTTAGTTTCAACTCATCCACATATACTAAACACAAAGGAAGTTAGAGACATGCACATGTATGTATGTACTCAATCTGGAAGAAAGATGTAAAAACACAAGTGGGCAGATAAAGCTTAAGTTGGAAAACTGTTGGAAAACTGCAAAGTAATGATTCTAAAGTCTGATTTAGACTTCTGTGGGAAATCTATAACTGCTGACATCACCACAAACTCCTTTTTAACCCTTGCATGCCATTCAAGTCTTTTCGGGCTGCGTCGACTCAATGTATATTTACATTTCTCTGGAAGTGCATCTCAGGTTATGTGGAAGGTTATGGCGTAGTGTTTAAAAGGAGCTTCTGGTTTTGTTGTACGTTACTGTGTAGATTTCCTGTTGAAGCATAATTCAGGCACAACCCAGCACTTCTGTCTCAGTCTGAGACAGACTGATATACAGCTCAAGATCTGCATTTACCTTAGCATTAGATTTTAAAACACTGATCAACAAAAAGGCGATGTGACTGGTCAGTAAGACTAGAAAGCAATATATAAATACCAACCTGTTTAACATCTAACCAAAATGGCCTTAAGATTAAAAAAAAGAAACAGAGCGAGGCGCTTACAGATCCTCAGAAATGCTCTGAAAGAACTATTTAGAGGTTAAAGAATTTTGTATTATGTATAAATGATTCTTTAAAGAGTCCTTTCACCCGAGAAGAAGCACTTTGAAAGAAGCTGCATGGCCTAGAGGATTGTGACATTGTTGGATCCTGTATGAGTTTGGTCACTCTCAATGAGATGCATTCACAGGCAAAAACAGGGTGATTCCCAGATGCAGATGAGGTCCAGAGGGGAGCTATTTTTATTTCTATCTGCAGCTACAAGTACGGGAAAGGGATTTTTATTTCTGACAGAAAAAAACTGTATATAGTGCGGATAATTTAACGGTTTAATCAGATGTGTACAATTTTCATTTTTGATGAAATTTTTAAAATAACAAAATTGGATTTGTTCTTTTTCCTCTTTTACTGGAGGGCTTTTTAAAAACAAACAAAAAAAGTAAATGTTGGCACATAGAGAAAAACTAAGTTTAAGTCTATTATCCTAAGTCTATAAGAGAGCCCAGTTACTCATGAGCAAGGCACTGCAAAAGCCACCTGCTTTACCCAATCACTTAATGGTGTTTCACCAGGCAACTACTCTGTGGCTGTGTGTACTCCAGCTGTATGCTCTGCACTGTTAAATGGGGCATTAGTAAAGTTAAAGTTCCTACCAAGCCTGTGACAAAGATGTGCTTTCACTTTATTTTTTAAACCAACAAAATGCCGGCAGCCTCACAGTCACACAGACCAGAGCTGCTGCTCTGACAAATTCCAAAGAGAAGGAAGGAAAAGAGAATTAGTAGTAGTGTAAATGTAAGAGAGAATAGGAAAAAATAAAAGCAAGAAATAGTCTATAAATAGGATATATACTGTAGCTCATGTGAGTCCAGCAGTGTGTATCTGTGCGCACCATGTGTGCAAGTTAGTAGCAGCCTCATTTTCTCACATGCAAATGAAGGCGTCGGCGCAAAGATAACGAGGCCCATATTTCCACCTCCTCAGTGGGGCCATTATTTATTGATGTTCTGCATCTTTCCCCCTCCCTCCCACTCTCACGCTTTCTTCATCCTCTCGCTGTTGCTAGGGTCTTCTCACTGGCATCCTGTTACGATTTGGGTGTACTTTCAGCAATTATTAAAGCACAGCGTGTTTACAATCATCAAGGACCAAATGTTGATACCCTAGGTGTTGTGTGAATGCAAAAATCGCAACGGCAAACTGGCTGTTGAAGTCGCTTAAGTCAATAAAGAAAAGTAGGATCAGTTTGACGTTGCTAAATATAGCTTTTCACATGCAAGTAGCTTTGTATCCAATCACAAATATTTTACAAAAATCCATGTACAACACAATGCAGTGTGTTATAGCTTTCCTATTTCCAACCTCAGTTTGAGGTTTGTTGGTTTCAGAGATCATTTAATCCAGTTCTGCAGTTCTGCACCTCAACATCATGAAAATAACTAACAGTTTGTCACCTCCTTAACTAATAATAAAATATTTGGGACTTCATTCATGAACAGTTTATTCTGCACTATTCCCAACAGTGAATCCGACCTACATGTTTAGAGGTGCAAATTTCCACAATATCCTATATTACACCAGTCAGTCTACTTAAAGGCACCTAAGCAAGAATTTTCTTATGACACTAACCTGCTCAGATTTTCCAGTGTACATGACAAGAAGACAAAAAAACAACAACATGGTAACACTGACAGGTTGGAGTAAAGCACCTTTCTTCCCGTGGGACTTCCAATATGGATCCGATATCTAATGAGTTTGGAAAAGGCTAATGAGCTATCGAACGCATATTCCTGTTTTCCTCCTGGTGAATCACTACAATCTGACCCTTGGATTCTTCATCTTACTTAACCCTGCTGATGGTCAAAGGCAGTGGATGCTTGTTTCTAAAGGCTTTCCCAGTTAATTGAAGGTTACTGCTCATTATGACGAGTGTAAGGCAGCACACGGAGAAGGTCAAAGGTTCTATATTCCTCCAAACAATGACAACAGTAAGAGATTCTCATGGCACAAAACAATTATCTCTACACAGAGGCTTTCAAAGAAAATTGGGACTGTCGTTTCTCTGCACATTTTACGTGTCACAACACTGAGATTTAATATCTACCTGAGGCTTTTAATGTAAATGGCCACATCGTAACAAACTGTTGTAAAAAAAATAGGAAATTTTGTGACTGAATGAACCATTTTTTAAAATATTGTGCAATACCTTTTTAAAAATCAGAAACATTAAACTATTAAACATTTTAATAATTGATTGATCACAAAGTTTTGACAGTTATTTTAGTTATTCCAAAAGAATATCGGGAAGTGGGGGGATTGTGGCAAAGGAGACATCAGGTTAAATAAATAAAGACAAAAAACTAAAGCTGAGACCCGAGCTCTGGTTTGGGATGCACTTTTACATCTCAAAAAAGTGAGTAGACCTAAGATGTAAAAATACATAAAAAATAAATAAAAAAAGAATCACCATCAATCAAAGTTATTTCTTTGAATATTGAATTAAAGCTGAACTTAAAACAAATATTAGATGTGAAAAAATGACTTCACTAAAAATAAAAACTAGTAAATCCACTCTGGAAGCTAGCTGAAACTAATCTGACTTTAAAAATAATTAGAATATATAAAACTATAAATAATAACCCTGACAGTGGGTTTATTTTATATCATAAGCGATACAGATGCCATTTTTAATAAAGTGTCAAACACTTTATTGAGCAGAATAAAGTGTAAAGTACAGAAAACTCAGAATGTAGAATGTCCCCATATGAAAAAGTGGGGTCTCAGGAGGTACATGGGTGAGGACATGCAGTTATATTTCAACGTAAGAAACTGTTAGTGTAGAATACAGTAGGGACACTATAAAATAACAGTTTACTGCTAGCAAATATTGCTGTCAGTATCTATTAAGTATATGAATAGCATCGTACGCCACATTTTGCAGGGTATATTTCACAGCTAAAGCATAGTTCTTCACTATGTCATTAAAATACAGGTTTTTCAAAGTATTTGATTGCAGTGGAAAGAAATTCATCTAGATAATATTTTGATTGGAGACAATAACACAAGGGTTTGAGCTCCAGACCCACAAAAATACAGCTGCACCTGAGTGTCAAAGCTTCATTAGTCTCTTCTAATTTAAAATGATTTTATATTCCTTTAAACACCAAAATGATTTCAAGCTGTTAAAAAAACAGCATTCTGAGTATGACTTTAGAAAAATTGCATTCTGTATTTCTGCATTATACCTGTGCTCTTAACAGCAAGTTGCAGAGACGATTTTGAAAGAAGGTGAGAAGACAGAGGAGGGGAGGAGGAGCAGATCAAAGACTTGTGACTGTCACAGAAAGAAGACAAAAGAAAAAAAAGACACAACATATTCCGGAGATATTTTCTGCAGTGCTGGAATATGCTTGGTGCTCACAAATCCAGGCACATGAGGCCCACACATGCACGTGCAAA
>VVHJ01004683.1:10096-26892 GCA_015107715.1 Tylochromis polylepis | reverse complement strand
CCTTGTGTACCTAAGTGAGATAAAAACCAGGGTTAGGTGCTGATTCACTCACAATGTGATACCTAACACCATGGTATGACTTCATTTCAAGGAGTTCTGGTTAAACATTTACAGACTAAAGTTTCATCCATCTCACCTCTGACTCCTTGTTGGCCTGGTTCTGGCAGTCTATCACTTGCAGAGTCCGTTTGATAGGCACCAAGCTACCCACTTCATCGTAAGCCACCATAGCTTTCAGTAAAAACACAGTATCCTTTTAATCCTCGTGAGTTGGCTTCAAGTAATCCACACCACAGAGAAAAAAATGTTGAAGAAAATCAAGGTTTTTAAGCACGTAAAAAAACTAAATAAATACACCTTCCCCTTGTTTGGCTTTCTCTCTTGTGGCATGGGGCTCTCTCTCTGAGATCTGCCCTCACACACACTTTCTAAACTTTGGTCTGAGGCAGAGTGAAGCAGGGAGGACTTTATACACAGGAGGAGGAGTCTGAAGAGGGATAGAGGGATGGGTCTACCTGAAGGAAATAGAATAGAATACCTTTTATTGTCACTATACACATGTACAATGAGATACAGAGCATCTCCTACTCAGTGTAGACAAATAACTGCCCACATGCTTTGTTGCTCCATCAACTCTCCATCGAGTCAAAATATTACTATGAAAGTTAAAGATGATGGGCAAAGTGGAGCGGACACAAACAGTTCACATGATGGAAAACCATCATGGACACCAATTCCATAATACGGGTTAGTTTCTGGAATTCAGTTTTAAACGTGCAATGCTGCCTGAATTCGTTGAATTAAAGACACATTTCTACATAAACATTACTGGCAAGTAGTTACTAAACAGCTTTATAGTTTATCAGTATTTATAGTATATAGTATAGTATATTCACTGATCTATGATTTGTTACATCGGTAGATGACATAATGGCATTACTTAATCATAAAGTTACCTAGTGAAAATCATTCATTAAATTCGTGTATATTTAGTTCAGATTTCTGATTTTACTTTTAAATCCAAAGTTAACTGAGTAGTAGAGCTGACATGATCTTTGCAACAGGGCTAATTAATAACATTGTTCTGTATATACATTCGCTGAATAACTGATAGTGATGGATACACTAATTAAGAGACAATTTTTTTTTCTTACCAAATTCATCACAATAACAGGAAATAATGATTGTAGGGATTGATTTTTTCATTTTATCCCATCAGTCTTGAGATCCTTGTATTTGGAAACCGGCTTCAGTAATCTACAGGACAGAGGTTCTTATCATCTGAAGACAGTTTGATGAAGAGCTGAAAGACTTTAAAACACTAACTTTCTATGATAAAGATGTACTATTTTATTGCAGCATGGATGATAGTAAAAAGATAACAAAACATTCGTATCCATGTCATTTTAAATATCCGTTTCAAGCAAGAATTTCACAGTTGCTGCATTCCTAACTGATAGAAACAACGACAATCAATACAGTTTTGTTTTCAGTGCTAATCATTATAAATGAAAACATTAAAAACCTAAAAAGAAATTTTAAAAAAATTCAAATTTATCTTTCAGAAGTGTCACTTGTAGCTAGTTTGAGTTTCTTGTGATTTTGAATTAAAACCCAGTAAAACAGTATAAACACTTAGTTACAGTTTTACTCACAGTAATGCCTGCGTAATTAAAAACTTTAAAAGGTCATACAGTTGGAGTCAACGCTTACTTAGCTTTCCATCAAGTGCCACAAAATTTGAAACTAATTGACTTGATTACTGGATTTCAGTCAACAAACTATTAAGTCATTAATCAGAGCTGCTCTGTGGGGCAGTGGTTTCTGCCTCTCGCTTGAAAGTCTTCTTATCAGTCTCATCAGCTGAACTGGAACTGAGGAGACGGTCAATTTGAATATCAATAGCAGGGAGCATTGTGACACACTCAGCCAGATGTTTAAACTGAAACCTGTATATTGAGTACCACTGGGGTGGGGGGTTGGGGGCAGGGTACCACTGCTGCTCATATGTTGATTGTTGTAATTAAGGAAGTGGGTAGCAACATGCTGCCAGTTTCAGTACAGACAAAAGAAATAAGCAGAAGCCAAACCATGTGGCTCTTTTCATTCATATGTGCACATCTAAAATGGACATTTTATCAGACAGGCAGATGCAAACATGGCTGAAGGACAACCACACTTGAAGCCTGTTTTCCTGGGCAAATGTACTGGCTCATTCGCCTGGGTCAACATGGAGGTGTGAAACCAGCCACAAGCTTCATGCATGTGCTGTGTGTCTGATGGGGGTGTCGAGATGTTAACACCTTGGTCTCTGGGTTTGTTGATGCAGCAGTCAGAAGTGTTCATCTGCTGCAGATCAACGTGATGCTGAGTCTGAACTGTATCACCCATGATCCCTCCAACCAAAGTGGAGTATGATTATGTACCAAGTAACTTCAGTCCCAGGTTAAAAATTATAGTTTATATTGTCATATACAGTTTATATGACAAAGCATAGAGAAAAACTATGCAGACTGAAGAGTCACGCAGGCTCTAATAAAACCTGTCTGTGTGTGTCTGTGGTAGACACTGTGTGCAGTCCTGCTGTTACTCACTCTTATGAGGAGACCTCGGGCTGAATCAGCTGAACGTCTGGTCCAGACCCTGTAAACACAACATGGTGAGGCCTGCCTGGCCTCAACGTCCGTAGTCAGACTGAGCTGCAGCTGGAGTACAGTCGTGACTCCCAAAACACACCCACACAGCCTGTCTGAGCGCAGCCCGCTGAGTTGTGGAGTAGGGTGTGTAATGTACTGCTCTACAGACTTTCACCTTTGTCTAACCTATATCGTGCCAGGGACAGACAACCCTGGGGCCTCAAGAGGCTGAGCTCAACTTGACTTCACATCAGCAGCTGTTAGTGCAGAGCACATAGAGCCTAATTGCAGCGTTCAGAAAGGCATAAAGCAGGCAGCTCCAGGCAAAGAAATACTGCTGAGTGACTCAAAGTAACAAGAGAACAAGGGAGGTACTGCTGCCCTCTGCTGATGGAATAGAAAGCGAATGTTTCATGATTCTATAGTATTCCTACTGTGGCAAACTGGAGGCATAAACATATCCCCCAAAAATGTATTCCCTACATGGAAAAATAACCCTATATGCTTCTGTCCATTACATTGACTTTACATTTTTTGTGTTTTTATGTAAACTATCCTTATAGTTTTATCAACAGGAATTTTGTGCAAAGAAAAACCTGCAGATGACTCACTGAAGAAAGAGTGTTTACAGTTCCAGTGCAAACCTATTTTTCAGCTGACGCTTTTGTTAAACACAGAGGACGTTTTGTCCAGTCCTCTAATACAGTTAACAGATTAATTATGTAAAGCCATCACACGATTCTGCTGTTTTGAATGACGCCACAAAAATGCTGGGACTCTATTTTAAACCCCAATAATTCAAACTACTTGAAATATGTTTTGACTGATGTTCATTTATTCATCAAAACAGCTGTTATGAATGAAAGTGATGTGTTGTTGGTCATCTTTTATGCCAGTGTTCGAGTTTTCATGCCTGCATGGGTCCACTTGGGCTAAAGTAGTTCATCCTTATATATATATATATATATATATATATATGGTACGTGCAATTTTCCCCATGCAATTCTACAAGCAAATACAATCCTGGGACTCTTATGTAAAATTGTCAAACTTGATAACATTATAAAGCAAGTCTAATACAAGGTACAAAAAAGGACATTTCCCTTTTCATTATAACTGGATGGTTCTTAAAGTAAAGGGTATTGGTGCTGTGCCTTGCAGCCGAGAGTGGTAAATCAAATTATATGACAAATAACTTGACCTTCTGCATGGTACAGACCATCCAAGAGGTTTGCCTTTCAGTTTTGGTCAAATTAAACTCTAGTATTTTATTAGTCTAATTCTAGTAATTAGCATGTATTTGTCTGTCTCGTGCATTGCACCTATACAATCTATGGATGCAGCTTGATAATCGAGCTTGCTAGCTTTAGCTAATAACTTACCACACTGTTGTCTGTACATGCCATCAAAAATATGCCATCAAAATATTCACTGAAATGTTACAACTTCTTACTTTGATCTTCCTCCCCTCACCCCCAATTGATTGCGGCAGATGGCCGCTCCTCCCTGACCCTGGTTCTGCTGTAGGTTTCTTCCTGTGACAAAGGAGTTTTTCCTTCCCACTATCGTCAACTGCTTGCTCATAGGGGGTCAACTGATTGTTGGAGTTTTTTCCGTATTATTGTAGGGTCTTTACCTTACAATGTAAAGCACTTTGAGGTGACTGTCATTGTGATTTGGCGCTATATAAAAAAAAAAATTGAATTGAAATTGATCTGTTGTTTTTGTTTTTGAATAGTGACAAATGCATTTGTTGTAAACATACCCCTTTGAATACTACTTATCTTGGACGTTTCTGTTCTGAGAACAGAAAGTCTAATTAGCTCCACTCTTTTGAAGCAAAGAGTGATATAATTACACAACAGCCTGTAGGAACAATGAAAAGCATAGTTCCCAAACCAGACTGGCATCCTTAGGTTACTTTTTTAAAGGTTTGTTTTGACATTGTTCACACACCCAAACCAGACCGGGTTGCTACCAAACAGCAACGTGACTAAGACTGAGTGAAATCTCCAACGCTTTTGTCAGTAGAACAAACTGATACACTGACAGAACAAACTCATGGATAAAAAACATTATTTGTCAAGTTAATATTTCGACATCTGTCACAGAAACATTTTTCACAAGGGGACAAACAGATATTTTCACCAAACACAAAGTTTGAACACCCTGAAGTGCTTAGAGCACAGTGTTTCCTCTGACCTCAAAGTGTAAAATGCTGCATTTTCTCATTTTCAGGAAATCAGAGTTTAAGCTGCACAAAGCTAAATGAACATAAGTGATAGGAAAACATTTATTGTGACGCCATTCTTGTTAGAATGAAAACAACTCATGCAAGATGATAAGGCAGGACTAGGCTTGTGTAGGGTAGGGTGAAGCCTTCCACCTAAATGACTTATTCAAACTTGCAGTGGGAGAGGTTGACAGGAAACATGAAGGTGTTAACATTCTGGAGAAGAATTGGGTGATATGATATACATCATTAATATCTATGCAGGCAGATTCTTCCACAAGATATACTTTCGTTATGCTGATATCTGTAAGTGGAGAATATTAAAGAGAAATGGGTACTTTAGGGCAATTTTGGATTAGACTGAATATTTCTAAATAAGTGTAACAATGACTGGTACCCAACTTCCCTGACAAACAAAAGACAGTTAATAGAGGCATTATCATCCTATAAGAGACCATTTCAACAAATGTGATGCAGTGTGCAAAAAGCTGGCCAAAGACGCAGACTGAGAATACTTGCTTCTAAACAGTCAAGCAATAATGCAATCAAGAGCAACTTTCCAACATTTCCAGCATTTATTATCTTAACGTATCAGGACATGATAAGAACAATCTGGTCCTTAGCAAGACTTACTTCACATACGCTACAAAACATTGAAAATTTATAGCTTCAGGTTTTTAAGTGGTGAGTATGAACAGCCTATAGGGTGCAACCTGGCCAGTCAACCAGTGAAATATGCCTCTTTCATAATGCTGGCAATATTTGCATCTTTAGCCTGTGGAAACAACACTGTGTGGAATTTGACTGTCTAATGGTTTCTCACAAACCTTGTTTCTAGCATTAGTTTAATAATTTAGAAACATACTAAAACTATTTATCTATTTGTACTATTTTGAAACCCCAGTAACTCAAAGGACAGACAGTTTGATGTCTTCAAGTTAAAAATTCATAGAAAATAAAAAGATACATAAATTAAAACCGCTTATTAAATCTATTTTGAAAGCAAAATCCAACTTCAGCCTGGTTTCTGCACGCTCTGTCACAAATTGAGACTGATTTGCAGTGATCCTTCCATCTAATGGCAAGATTTATTAATGTGGTGGTAAACTGACTGCACCTGTGTTTAAAAAACAAGGCAACTTTTGCAAATCACCTGTGAAACTGCCCACAAATATGAGCGCTTTTCAGGGATTACACTGGCATGCCATTTTGCCCCATTTAGTAAATCTGGCCCAAACTGTGAAAGTTTTGCGTGGCGATTCCATAAAGTCTTTATTACATACAAACTCAATGTGAGGTGTGAGGTGAATTAATGCAAATTTGTGCCAGGTGACGTGAACAAAGGAAAGTCCATGACTTTTAAAAGGAGTCTCATGGTCTTGAAACTAGAGAGTGGCTTTAGCTCAAAAGGGAGAGCAGGTCATCTACTAATCAAAAAGCTGGTAGTTCGATCCCTGAACCCCGACGTGTTCATCAGAGTATGAATGTACGTGACTATATGTTGAATTAAAAGCACTTGGAGTAAAAAAAAAAAAAGCTTATGTGACTGGATGAAAGAGGCATGTTATATAAAGCACTTTGAGTGCTCAAGACGATGAGTGTACTACATAAGAACTAATTCATTTACCATGAAACTCTTCCATTATAAACCCTTCCATTTGGGATGCCAAAATAGCAAAAAAGGTGAATTATAACCAAACTCTACCTCTAACCCTTAAACTAAACAGTTTGCTGGTGACTTGGTGGATGTAGGCATGAGTTTATAATCACTTTATGTATTTTATAAAATTAGAAAGAGAGGCAGCCACTGATGAAGCATGTCTAAAAAATACTGGGAAAAAAAAGCAAATATGCATTGACATATTTCTTGGTTTCAAAGGAAAATGTACCATCTGCATCAAGTTACTTAATCCATGATATCTAGTAGCATAACTGTACGCCTATGTGTAAGCTGTTGTTTTGTACAATATTTTCAGTTTGGTGTGCCCTGTGAGCCAAGTGTTTACTGTTGAGTTAAGCCAGGGACACACCTGAAAAACAGCTGAAACCTGCAAAAACAAGACGAGCGACACCAAAACAAACCTCTTCCACCAACAGAGTTTAACACTTGCACACTTTTTTCTCCATTTGGAGACAGAGCCAAAGGGCAGCATCGTGTCAGCAGCCATATGGTTGGCTCCAACAACTGCCCCTGTATGTGGAGCAGACTGTGCGGGGATTAGGCTGCACTGGAAACTGGCTCAGTTAGAAAAGAAAATAAAGTCAGAGCATAATAAAGAGTGCCTTCCTCTGATTTGTATCAAGGAGTGGCCCTCGGGATTCTCAGCAACACTGCATCTATCAGCTTTGTTTAGCCAAATCAGAGCAACTGATCTGACAGGTTACAGAAGTCCAGGCTGTAGGTCTCTGCTTATCCCTCTCATGTAGGTGCAGGACTAAAGCAATCTGGAGGGCGACAGAAAAGATGCAGAGGGGATACGGGTTGTTTGTGAACCGTTTCATCAATCAGTGCCACCCTCCTCATCAAAGGAAGGCCTTTAAAACCAAATTATTCAAAGAAGAGACTGGTTTAGAAGGAAAATGCCCCTGAAGCTAAAGTTATTACACAATGATCCCACATGTGAACAACACTGACAGATCTTTGTGTGCATAAGAGTAGGAGTGTTTATTTAACACCCACACACCCACTGAGGTATATTTTCCAACCGAGCCTGTCTGGCCTGTCAAATCTCAGCATCGTGAAACCTGCTTTGGCGTAACAGTTGACTTCACCAAACAAACAAACCTCTAGATGTCTTCTGATGATAAGCTCAGTCATTTTAATGATATGCTCTGTATAAATACAAGCAGCACAATTATTAAGACAATGCAAGAGACCAGGACCCTGTTCCTTAAAGCAGGTTCACCAAACTGAATCTAACCCCTCCAAGCGTGTAACTAATGGGAAAAAGATACATTAAAAAAAGTTAACTACTGTGAAATAATAATAAATGTGGGATATAATCATCATATTCCTCATCCTTACACTAATAATTGTGATCATACTAAGCATAAAAATGAAAAACTGGTATTTCAATGTTTGCACAAAACATAAACTGCAGATTAATTTGCTCCACTATGTGCTTTGATAGCAACTTTATGAATGAGGAAATGAGAGTGAGTGTAAGTCAGTTGTTTCAGGTTACTAGTAGGAGAGGAGTCAGAAAGAAAATGTGTTGAGGAAAACCTGCCAGCAAGTACAGGGATGTACTATGAAGCGAGATTAATGGATTAGCGAGCTGTGTCAGCCTTAAAGTGTGTGTTGCGTGTCACGAAAGTGGCTCTCTATTTACCTGGCTAAATCACCATGGTAACTTATACTGAACAAATAAATTGGTCAAGAGCAGGTTATGTTCTGAGTTTCGGTTTAGAATGTGGACTCACCAGGTTTTCATCAATTCTTTTATTTACAGCATATTTTAAGCACAATATAGATTCTCTGATGGAGGTATACTTTCTATGTAGAAAATATTAAGATGTACCTTACTAAAAAAAACAAATAACGCACAAACTTCATTACACAATTTATACGGTGAGGCACACTGTGCAAAAAATCCCCTAAAAGTCTGATCACTCCAACGTTTCAGTTTTTCTTCGTGACTGGGATTTTTATTAGGGTTTAACGTTTCAAACTGGTTTGACATGTTAACCATTTAATTTTTTCCTCAAGTTTTGTTTCTTCCTTACAGTACAGATAACGCTAAACCCTGTTTGCTCTTAGTGTGACTGAGTCCTGTAACCTGCATGAACTATGTTCTGGGTGTAACACAACCTGGACCTAAATGTAAAACAGTTGACCCTGAATAATCATTGTTGAATGACAACTATTCGTCTGTAAATTAGTTTGGGTTTTGTTTGATTCTGTTTTAATGATAGGCCCATGTAAAACTAGGAGTAGCTCTGTTTACAATCTGTATAACTGAAGATAAATTCTTGGGTAAGTGTGATTAAAAGCAACAATAACGATGCAAATTTAGGTCTAACTTCTACAGGTACAAAGAAGTTATGCTTAAGACTGCTTAAAAGCTTGTTGATACCACTTGAAATGAAACTGAAGAGCAAACTTGTGATGCAAGTATAAATCAAAAGTAAAACTGTAATCTGAAGTTAAATACACTCAAGTCAGTTTAAAAATTATGAAATGAAAGTATTTAGTGGAGTTTAAGGGCATTGCCCAAATGGGTTCACTAATGGTATTTACCTACTTTATCTACTTTTACAAGGCTAATGGTGAGTTGGTTTAATCCCCTTGTTATAATCAAACTGGTTTGTTCAAAATGACCTTAACAATACAGCCTCCTGGTGAAAATAGTAGCACTTTTTTCTTATATGTGTATCTAAAGCACAATATAAGGAACTGTGAGGACCTTATTTTCATTTATTTTTATATTTTCAGAGAACAAGTGGTTCAAGGCAGGTGTAATTTCTGTGGCATTTTACTGATTCTCAAAGTTCAAGTGATATAGGTGATTCCTACAAAACCAGGGTACTGAGATCAGTGTTGTGCACAGCTTGCTGCCTGATGATGTGTTTATACCTTAAAGTCGAAGCTGCAGAGGCTGACTGCATCGCTGTCATCTTTCTCTCTGTGTTTTCTCTTCTGTGGAACATAAACATGTGGGATGTTAACAGGAATGTTCAGCATGCCCTCAAAAAGCACACCACTGTGTCATCAAGTGTCACTATTGTTCACAGCGTGAGGAATCATGTTTCAAATGAACACTTGTACCCAAGTCACAGAGTATACATAGAGTGCAATTTTCCCCTGTTTTATTCTACAGCTGGGTCCCCACCCTCACTGCAGTCTATAGGAGAATTTTAAACCGTCCGAGCTAAATGCACAATTATCAAAAACCTCTCAACATGCAGGCTGCATTTTCTTTGCCTTATGGTGAAATACACATCCTTGTTTGGATGCCATAATCAGAGTATCAATATAAGGACTCACAAATATCAGCTCTCCCCCAGATTGCTGAAACAATTTGACTTGACATGAGGGAATGTACAAAGAAGTGGAAAAACTTGAGGGACAGATGTGGTTGCTTTGGTCACCACAAAAGAGTGGGTCCCACCTGAGTGGTGACCCAAATGGGAAAAAAGTCTCAGCGTTTTATTTGCTTCTATCATTGCCACATGGTAATCAACAGATAACACACCACGCACAACCAAAAACAACAGCAATAATGTCGACCAGTTATGTAGGTTACATCGTAGGCTCTACAATGATTCACAGCAAGTCTAAAACAGCTGTTAGATCACTCTGCCCCTGTAGCTCTTTTATAAAGCTACAATAGGCCCTGCTGGAGAGAGACTGGGAACAAGAACGGGTTAAACACACAGCAGGGCACTTTAACACCTGCATGTGAGCTGTTAGGGCCTCATTATACCTGCCACATGTGTAGCTACATGCACTGCTGCTGCCTTGATCACAAAGCCACATCCAACTCTACTTCGTATAGGAAAAGTAGTCAAAAGGTTTCTCCAGAAAGTCTCACCTTTCAAACTATTGCAGCATCTCCCTCTGAATCTCTGAGATTGTGTACTGTTATGTTACCATAATCGTGTTAAAAACTGACATGAACATATACTCGTAACTTCAACCTGGCAACATAAGAGGTGTACAATCGGCAGAAATAGGGGCTTATGACAGCAGATGTGACATCAATTTAGCGTCCACTTTGTCATACGGTGCCATTTGCCAGGCACCCAACGGCAGTTATAATGGGCTCTGTAGTCAGTTAAAAATTACGAACAGTAGTCTGGCCTGCTGAAGCTGAGGGCTGTAAAAGCCTCACAGAGGAATGGTGGTCTGAGGAACCCTGGGGCTCTGTTACTGTGCTCCATTAACCAGGACTAAGTGCTTCTGGATAAACATGCAGAACGTCAAGACCTGATTGACCAGCGAGGTGAGGAGGGCCAAAATGGTCAGGGGTGGCTGACGAAGAATGGCTGAGCTGTCTGTGTGTGTGTGTGTGTTTGTTTGTGTTGGGTGGTTATGGCAGTGAGGGGCATTTCCTCATGCTTGTAAAGCTGTAAAAATTTAACAGCTAACTCGTCAATGACTTCAGCTAAACAGGTTTAAATATTTTTGAGCTTTTACAGCTCAGTTAGCCTTAATACAATAATAAAATGTATGATTTGTTCAGAGTTGGTTGCATCTCATTAAGTAGCATGATTGGGTAACTTGCTTCTAGTCAGCAGACTTTGATTCAGTGCCACAGCTGAGCCTAACAGAGGGGTTTTTACCAAGTCAAAAAGCACTGGACAAAAAAAAAAATCAATCAACATATTAAATGACAGGAACTGATCAATTATTAAAACTCTTAGGTTCTGTAATGTGATGTGAACTCATCAGACTTGGAAAGAAGACATTTTCACTCTTTATTTTAACATAAAACCTTTTCAGACAAGGACATAGGGTGAGATGTTATTATTTAATGTTGTATTGTAGCTTGCCATGGCTTGGCCCTTGAGGGGTAAATAAAGCATTATACTAAATGATCACAATACAGTTTCTCCCATTAAAACTTAGTTGGATACATTTTTTCCTTCTTTTTTTGAACACTTCACTGTACTGCTCTGGTTAATTACTGTACAGTAGACTGCTGAGCTCACTGAGACACAACAAGATACATCACCACATTATAACTGTATTTCCTAGTACACATTAAGGCTACGTCCACACATACACAGGTATTTTTGAAAACAGAGATTTTCCGTTTTCGTTTAAAAAAAAAAAAAAAAATCCCATCCACATGTGCAGTTTTGAAAAAATATCTCCGTCCACATGTAAACGCCAAAAACGAAGTCAACCGTGTAGAAATGTTGGCTAATCAGGAATCTAGAAGCCTGGGAGGGAGTAAACAGGGTTTTGTGGTCGCACAAAACCTTAAGTACTTCTGAAAAGTTTTTGTGTTTTTCTGGAAAAGTGGCTAATTTTGTGTTACTTTTCAAGTGCCTTCATCATTTCAAATGTTAATTACTAAAAACAGTATTTTGGCTGGTGTAGACTCACAACTTAGAAATGGACAAAATGCATACAGCATACATAAATTTAATTTTAAAAAATTAATTTATTGGCGTCAGGACTTGGGTTGTGAGAGCGTCTGTTCTGAATGTAGAAGTTCACTCTGATGCTTCTGTCTTTCTAAATGGAGGGACAGTAACTGCGTGTGTATATGTAAGCGTGAAAAAACTGCAGATCGTAAGATTAACAGCAACAGTATTTTGTCTCTATCCGTCATTGTAGAAATTCATCTCATGTAAACAATATTGTGGCGCACAGCGTGACATCAAAAAAGGCGCACACCTTTGACGTTGCATGACTAAATCTCCGTTTTCCTCGTCCACACATAAACGCAAAAACTGAGTTTTCGAAAATCTCCACCCTGGCAGGAGTTTTAAAAAAATTTCCATTTTCGGTGACCCAAAACATCTTTTATGTGTGGACGAAAGCCCCAAACGCATAGAAAAATCTGCGTTTTCAAAAATACCCGTGTACGTGTCGAAGTAGCCTAAGTAACTGTCTTACTCAATATGTAGCCTCCACTGTAATTTGTTTTAAAACTGGTTTAACTTGACAGCGAAGAGCTGAGGACTGTTCTTATTGTTGTGGTTGTTTATTTTGTTTATTTATTGTTATTTTATTGTATCAGCAAGCACCAATTATTGAAATTGTCAGCCAATCAGATGGCTTGACCAGTCTTGTTGGAAGACCATGGCAACTCAGAGTGTGGAGCAAAACCCCCTGAAAACTGCTATTGATGCAATTAATCTGCCAGCCCTCATTGTACAGGACCAGGAAAGGGTAAGGTCACTTTTATGTGACTATAAGTCTGTTTTTTCTTCTCATGATGGAGATTTGGGGTGTACCAGTTTAATCACTCATGAGATCCCACTCTTAGATGAGACTCCAGTCCGACGGTATCGGCGCATTCCACCTTGAGAGTATGAGGCCGTTAAGACCCATATTCAACACCTTTTGGAGAGTCAGGTGATTAGAGAAACTTGTAGCCCCTTTGCATCTCCAATTGTGGTAGTAAAAAAAAAAAAAAAAGATTCTGGCATCAGGCTTTGTGTGGATTACCATGTGCTGAACTCAAGGACTAGGAAGGATGCTTTTCCCCTGCCCCGAATTGAGGAATCCTTGGATGTGTTGTCAGGTGCACGCTGGTTTTCGACCTTGGACTTGGCTAGCAGCTACAATCAGGTCCCTATTGCTGAGTCAGATAAAAAGAAAACTGCTTTCTGTACTCCTTTTGGGTCATTTGAATTTAACCACATGCCCTTTGGTCTCTGTAATGCACCAAGCACTTTTCAGAGATTGATGGAAAGAATGTTTGGTTCCCAGAATCACCAATCATTATTGTTGTATCTGCATGTTTTCTGCCACAGTGGATGAGCATATTCAGTGCTTGGGAGTGGTACTGGAAACTTTGCGGGTACAAAATTTGAAAGCTATGTTGGCAAAATGCTGCTTCTTGAAGACGGAGGTAAAGTATCGTGTGATCTCCAAGGATGGGGTAGCAACTGACCCACACAAAACATTTGCTGTGTCTAACTCTGTCGCTGAGTTGAGGTCATTCTTAGGGTTTGCTAGCTATTATCACCACTTTGCCCCAGGTGGCTTGGTTGGTGAACTCCCCTGTATTGGCTTATGCTAATTTTTCACAACCTTTTATCTTGGAGGTCGGGTGTGGTGCTTTCACAACAGAAAGCAGATGGTAAGGTGCGTCCTATAGCTTATGCTAGTCAAGGATTAAAGCCCACAGAGCGTAACATATCAAACTACAGCTCCATGAAACTTGAGTTCTCAGCCTTGATATGGCCTATGACTAAAAAATTTTGAGAACATCTGCTGGGTCATAAATGTGTTGTCTATACGGATAACAATCCCTTGAGCCATCTGACCACAGCAAAGCTTGGAGCTTTGGAACAGCGCTGGGCTGCTCAGCTTTCCTCTTTTGATTTTTCAAATTACATATCGTCCAGGTCATACAAATGGTAACGCGGATGCTTTATCTTGCCAGTGTGAGCCATCTGAGCTAATGGTGCCCTTAGAAACATTGCTTCCTGGTACCTCTCTTCCAGACAATTTAGTCCTGACTACAGTTCCATCCCCCAGCAAGTAACACAATCTATGATTTCGGTTTTATCATCCAATTCACTTGCTGACCTTGCTACATTACAGAGGGATGACCCCACTATTAGTGGCTTTTTGAAGTTTTGGCACAGAGGGACTGGCCCTAAATGCCAGGAGAGGAGAAATTTGCCAGTAGCAGTACTGGAAATGTTGCACCAGTGGAGGAAGCTGGTAGAGAAGGAGGGGGTCCTCTATCGGCAGGTTTTTCAGCCAGATGAGGGGGAGCCTGTGTACCAATTAGTGGTGCCTCAGAGCCTCAGGAATGAGGTTTTGCATGGCTTGCATAATGAGCATGGTCACCAGGGGACAGACAGAACTGCAGGGTTGATAGGGAAGAGATGTTATTGGCTGGGTATGTTTAAATTGGTTCAGGATTATTGTCAGCAATGTGAACATTGTGCTCAGGCTAAGGCAGTGTATCCCAAACCTAAAACAACCATGGGTCATCTCATGGCTGCGAGGCCTAATCAGATTCTAGCAATTGACTTCTCATGCCTTGAACCCTCTGTTGATGGTCGTGAAAATGTATCGATTCTTACTGATGTGTTCTCTAAATTCACTCAGGCCACTGCCACTAAGGATCAAAAGGCAACTACTGTGGCCAGTGTTCTGATTTATGAGTGGTTTTATCGCTTTGGTGTCCCTTCTAGGATCCACTCTGATCAGGGAAGGCATTTTGAAGGAGCAGTTGTTTGGCAGCTGTGCCGAATGATATTTTGAGAACCTTGCCCCCTGAGCAAAAGCGTCAATGGCCCATGTACTTACATCAGCTTACTTTAGCCTACAATACCACAATCCATCAAACTATGGGCGAGTCACCCTTTTTTCTGTTTCTCTTATATTTGACCAAGAGCCCCAGCTCCCCATTGACTTCCTGTTAGGCCAAATAGAGGAACCAATACAAAGCCCTGTTCACATCTGGGTCCAAGAGCATTAGAAATGTCTTGATGTTGCTTATGAAGGTGTGAGAAACCGAATCCAAGCAGCAGCAACGCTGCGTGCAGATTGTCAGACTGCCCCAGCTTCTGACCCCCTGCCATTGCATCACCTAGTGTATTTGAGAGATCACAGCATCCGGGGCCGGAATAAAAGCCAAGATTTTTGGAGCGCTACACCGTATTGTATTGTCCATGCCCCTGCAGATGCTGGTCCTGTGTATACAGTGGCCCCACTCCATAATCCAGAAAAAATAAAGCATGTTAATAGGCAATTAATTAAGCCAATTCCTGCTGATATCTGTGAAAAAATCAAAGCGGAGTTTCAGTAGACTGCTGGCCCTAGAAACTCACCTAAGCGGTTATCACTGTCTGAGGATGCTGGAGATTTTTAATGTGTGGCAACAGAGGGAATCCCAGAGAGGTAACACTTCTGGTTCTTCCGGTTTCTGACCCTTGTCCACGGCAACCTCCAGAGGACCTGGGCACTGTAATGAGCCCATAGTACAGAGAAGCTGAACTTGGTAACCCAAGGTAACAGTTTAGTGTGTCCACTCCCCTGACTCAAATTGGTACAGTTAGAAGGACAACACACTCAACAGCTTGCCATCATTCCAACCCTCACTATCTGCTGCAACTGGCTGAACCACCCCTGGGAGGTGGGGCTGGGTTTTCCCCTTTATAAGCACAAGTGCAGGTAATTAGTTGATATAATATAATATACCATATTTTGACTGAAGGATTTCTGACAAAAATTAAGACGTACAGCTCTGCCATCACTTCCAACATAAATAAAGACAGGAAACTAAACAGCAGTGACGTTTTGTAGGGTTACTGAAGTTTGGCTAGCTGGTATATAATGATGTGCTACGTGATCGCTAGCGACACAGCTATGTTAGCATAATATAAACACAGTGAAGCTGGAGGATGAGCGCCAACTTTTTTCCACTCAACAAAAGTTAACCATCGGGAACCCTCGCGTTAAGGACAAATGTAATCGCATGGCAGGATGCTGTAAACGCAGCAGTGTTGTGTGATGCTGTGTGTCAGCAAGGTGAAATTTTGCTTTGCATTTGCTCTGAACACACTATCAGTCAAAAGAAAGCAGTAAATCAGAGAACTCAAATCTTATTTTCAAATTGGTGTACAGCAGTTACGCATTGCTAAACATTCTGGAAGTGGCATGTTGGTACTTTGTGTTTGTGTCCTGGTCATCATACACATAACACAATGGAGAACAGAAAAGAGAGAAGGAGACAGCAGAAATGTAACTTGTGTAAAACCTACTACTTTCAGTAAGCTAATCTGCTAAATCTTTAAGTGTCTTCACCACAGTATAAAAGCAGGCAAACAGTGATCTCGAGTGACCTCTTTGCTCTTGAAAAAAAGTTTGTAAGAGTAAACACTCCCAGTACATTGGATGGAAAACCAGCTATTATCAGAAACACTCAGTGGGCCTCCACTGCTGTGGGAAATGTTGCACTTTTTAAATATTTTTAGAGCTTTTCTCCTCCTGCAAAATATATTGCTTGATGTTTCTTATGTAATATGGGTTTACACAAACAAAGCTGATTTAAGGTGACAAGCTAAAATCTCACCCATCTTAAACAAAACACTCATCCACTTGGTAGAAGGCAACCAGCAGAGAGCTATTTTAGGAGAAGTATGTTTGGAGTTCAGCTAAAAAAAGCTTTATTTACATTGCCTAAGAATGTGCCTGAGTTTCATTCGTACTTGGAATCTTCCACTTGATCTGACAACGCAAGTGAGGGGAATGTGGGTAAAGATGAAAAGATGGATCTCACCTGTAG
>VVHJ01004683.1:0-10076 GCA_015107715.1 Tylochromis polylepis | reverse complement strand
ACCTGTAGCTCTCCTCCATCTTTACAGCTGTGCACCATGCTGTATTCACTACAATATTTTTGAGCGATCCAATCACACTTGAATATTTGCTTAAATCACTCAAATTATAAACTACTCAGAGATTTCACTCACTCAGAGATACAGTCATGTGCAAAAGCCTTTAGGTGTTAGCATTCTTATCTAGACTGACCTAGATTTATCCTGCTGCAGGCGACAAAAGAAAAGATCCAGCTTTAGTCATAAAAGAACTATCTTCAGTCACAGGAAGATAAAGGAGTCCTGTAACAAACAGCAGGATTGGCCACAGAGCCCTGATCTGAGTGTCTGGGATTAAATAAAGACAGCAAAGACACTGAGACAGCCCAAATCTACAGAAGAACTGTAACTGCAAGTTCTTTTAGATACATAGTAGCTTGACAAACTGTCCAACTCAACAGACTAGAAGTAGTACAGCCTTTTACTGAAGCATTTTCAGTTCAGTTTTAGAGTCTAAAGTTTTGCAGTGGCTTATATTGGCCTATTGCAGACCAGAGTTAACATATATTGAATAGTAGCAGGATCAAAAAATATCAAAAGAAATATTGACACACACCAACAAATAGTTGTCTTTATTGCAGAACAAAAAAAAGTTTTCTGTGTAAGTTGCTATCACTCTGCAGGATGCTTATAATTTAAGTGATAAAACTGTGAAAGACACCATTACTCATGGTGTGAACTTATGCTTTGTTTTCACCTCATTGTTTACTTAGGTTACGTTTACATATAGTAAATATGTAAACCTAGCTTTCTGGCCAAAAAGCCAGCCAAAGCTAAATGGAGGAAAGGATTACCGTTTGGTTATAAGCCCGTTCACAACACTGAACCCACACACTAAGCAATACTTAAGCACGTTCAAATGTGATGCCAAACGGCCCTAACCAATCATACATATGTGAAAAGTTGCCATACTGAGCAAGTGGTCTAGCCGAGTCAAGCAGTGTCTTCACAGTAAGTTATGTTATTAACTAATTTGTGAAATGTAATGATGGAAAAAAAAATTCAATAAACTCTATTTTCCATAGAACTCTAAAATACTATGTGTATACACTTGATAATTTAATATCAGTATTAGACTTATTTAGTAACCAAAAACCCAGTATTGATCAGGCTTTACTAGCGCTCTTTAATGTAATATTTCAAGGGTCAAAACACCAGCAATTAATGCGTTAAGATAAAGTAACACTTGTAAAAGTGTAAACATTTTTATCACACTGCTCATACAAAAATTAAAGATCAGTGGATATCTTTCCTGTGTGGTGAGTTTAACAATGTAGCAAACTTTCTGTTGAATCACATAAGAACTGTTCATTGTTTTGTGGTGAATATTTATTTATTATTATATTTATTATTTGCCATATGAAGAGAGAAATCAACATTTTTGTCTGTCTATATTTGGGCTTTCCCCTCACACAACAAACAGTGGTTGCTGCTTCTCCCTGCACCCGGTTTTGTTGGAGGCATTGTTCCTGTTAAGAGGGAGTTCTTTCTCCCCACTGTCAGTGCTCTTAGAGACTATCTGACCACCGGGATTCTCACTCTAATATTGTAGGGCCTTTACAATATAATAGCAGCTTGAGGTGACTGTTGTGAAGTGATTCTAAATAAATATGAGCGAACTGAATTTCTGATAAATACTCTTAAAACTGTACTAATTATTTTAATCCCATAGTTCAGTGTTATTTTGGACCGGCAGCTCTGACTGGACAGTGCAAGACAATAGTTATATATATATATATATATATATATATATATATAACATTCTGCCATTTTATAAATGGGGAGACTAACAAAAGCCTGAATACAGAACAGCAGGTGAGCTGAAGTCAGCAGCTCACTGTCAATGAAGTGTGTGTCCAGGTGTGGAAATGCCTTCCAAGTTAAATATTGCCTTAGGCTTGACTGCTACACACAAGAACAAAACAATACAAGAGTAATCTCTGTGCGCAAACACACACAGCAGGGATAAAGCAGGAGAAAATTAGCACTCATGTTCCTGCCACATCTGGAAATCCGTCCCCTCAGCAGCATGTATATGGAACAACAGATTCCAAGCAGCTACTTGTTCAAATGGTGAGCTGGATTCAATGTAAACACTGACACAACAAACAGCCCCTCTCCGCTTACGACACACACTGAGGCTATGTAGACTTTATTGCTCATCAGGGGGGCAACTGACAGATTTGTACGTAACATAAAAGGATCTTGATGTAGACTGACAACAAAGATGCCAAGAACGTAATACTTTTTTTGTTGTTGATAATATTACAGACAAGTTTCAATATGTTCAGACAGTCACATTAAAGGGGTGTGCGCCTTCTGGCTTTTAACGATCTGTTGTCTGCTAACAGTTTAAACAATATTACAGTCTCATTTACCATTACATCATAGTTTGGACATTCAAAAAATCCGTTCTTTGACCTGACAAACAGCTCATTGTGATCCAGAACTGGATTAAATAGGAACCGAACTAGCCAAGAAATGGTGATCTCATACAGTCTAAGGGATTGGAAAAGAATAAAAATATTTACTTTAGTGAGATAAATAAGAAGAAGTCAAAAATGCAAACATTCACAGCGATGATTATTTTCTGTCACAAAACTTCTGCCAAAATGTGTATTGGGCTGATCAGAGAGGGAAAGAAGTAGGTCTCACGAAGAAGTGGGAGGCTCCACACTCCAATCACCATCTCAGTCACATGTAACAAAACTGTCATTGCCATTAAATGACAGTAAAACCATGCCCTGGTCTGGTGACAAAGTACACAGTCTCTTCATTGAGCGGGCTTGAGCTCTGACCATAGTGGAAATGTGGACTGCAAATATTCCCAGATCATACTTCCTTTCATATGCATCCATATAAAACGGAGTATGTTAACTGAAGTCTCAAGTCTTTTGAGATACTCTCTTTTTCCATTAAACATAAAACACAGCCTGAAACCATACATTAAATCCATAATTTGTTGGCTATAGATGCACATTTTGTAGTTTTGCCTCTGTAGTCTGCTAAACACATCCACAGGGGGACCACAAGCCAGTGTATAATTGCTCTTTTCCACTAGTATGACTCGACTCAGTTTCGGACGTTTTCCATTACAATCGAGTACCACCTAATGCGCATGGGTTCGTTATAGCACTGTGGCTTAAAGTCCCATGACATCATTTGCATGAGACATGAACCCCACAACAAAGGAGGACATTGAGGCAATGGTATACCTACTGCTTGGTGTATCGCTTTTTGTCAGACTTGGGGACCATGGTGTTGGTTATTGTGCAACCATTTCCCTTGTTGTCAGGTTTTAAAAATGGCAATTTTGAGTTTCATGAAGGAGATGCTCTGATGACTCATTGGGTGACACCACTCCCTAGCCAACTGGTGGCATGCAGTGTGTTCATGTCACATTTTTGGGTCACCTCAGATTGCTTGGAACCCCGGCCAAGTAGGTACTAAAAAAGTACCTAGTACCAGGTACTAAAAACCGAGACAAGTTGAGCAGAACCAACTCAAGTAGGTACTAGTGGAAAAGGGCTATTAGTGCCAGTCCCAAGCCCAGGGAGGGAGGCTTGCCTCGGGAAGGACAGCTAGCAAAAAATCTTTGCTAAATCAAATGTGGATTTCAACTGGATTGGTTGGAGCTTGGGTTAACAATGACTGCGTTTGGTGATGCTGGTCAACAGGGTGTCAGTGTGCTACTATAAACCAAACAATGTGTGACTGAAGTACAGACTTTCAGATTTTTTTCAGGTTTAATTTAAAGGGTTATACAAATATATTGCATTAACTGTAGCCATCTATTCAAAGCCGTCCATTTTCAGAGGCCTGTGTAAGGGAAGAAGGCCACTACTAGGTTGAAAAAGTAAAATAAACCTATCGGAGAGCTGGACAAAACTTTAGGAGTAGCCATATTCTTAAGAAGAATGGATGCACTGGCTACCTCAGTAACACCAAAAGGCCTGGAAGACCACAGAAGACAACCCAATTGTGTGAGAACAGAATTATATGGTTAAGAAAAACAACTTCACAACCACTTTTGAAGAGGTAGGGATATTGTCACAGTTTATAATCAAGAGACACCTTCATGAAAAAAAAAATACAACGGGTTCACAAGAAGGTGAAAACAATCAGTTACACTTAAGAAGAAGGAGACCAGATTAGATTTAGGTCCAGGTCATTAGTGTTTATTGATGATGTGACTGCTGATACAAACAGCAGGATGGATTCTGCAGTGTACAGGGTTCATTCTATGTTCAGATTCGGCCAAATGCTACAAAACTGATCTGATAACTCTTCACAGCGCGAATGCATAACGACCCAAAGTATACAGCAAAAGCAACCCAAGAGCTTCTCAAGCCAAAGAAATCGGATATTTTTCAATGGCCAAGTCAGTCACCTGATCTCAACCCAACAAAGCATGCTTTTCAAAATGCTGCATACAAAACTGAAGTTGGTTGCAGGAAAGTCATCAACCCACTGCCATTGTTGTTTAACCCAGGGCAGACTTTGAAATCATTAATGAGTAAGGCTGTTTCACATATTTCCAGCAGAGCATTGTTTAAAAAGAGTAGGGTAGAAAATAAGCACACTTTCTAAATTTTAAATTACTGAATTAAGTGACAGTAGAAATTGCTGTAGATAATACTAATGGCTACTCTTATTGAGCCGAAGAGATGGGGCCATACTGAGCATTAAATCATTGTCAGTATCAGGAGCAGTCGTCAGTCACAGTGGAGCAATCAGGGGTTCAAGGTTCAAAGCTTGGACTCTCTGGCTAACTACCGAGCCACCTAGCTGCCAATACCAACTGCTAATCCTATGTGAACTTGTACAAAAAAAACGTATGACAAATGCATTTATCAGTGTTTGTAGTGCAGTATGATGTCACGATGCCACTTATTGAGTAGTCAGACTGGGAAATACAAGCCATAAGTGTCAGTGTTTTCACAAATATAGCTTCCTTTGAAAATATTAAAACACTAAAAACATTTTTAAAAAACCCCACTAAAAATAGCAGCATGTAACTATAGTTCACATTTCCTTATCCAGAGAGTTAATGGAATTCTTGTTTTAGCTCACCTTGAAATGCACTCCTGTCTCCACTGACATGAGAGAAATTTGATCAGATATGGTCACAGAATGAAGCATTAAAACACGCATTTATGATCTCTTGTCAAGTACCTGTAAAACATCGTAGAGCACTAATAAAAACAAGACTTACTTTTTCATTTTAGTCAACATGTGGTATTAGCTATTAAGAGGCATGAATCCAAGTCACAGAACAGCTGCAATGCAAAATCTAAGTTTGATGTGTCCACAGGGTGATGATACTGCAGCACTAGGATCTATCTTCAACGTAGGGGCACTCTTAAATGCATCACATGCTCTCAACGAGATAAATCATGCTGTCAGCGGAATCCTGAGGAATTTTCAGTGAGAGTTGTTGAATTTAACTTGCTATTGACAATCATTTTCTGTGTTTGCATGAAAAGCCAAATGCCACTCTGCAGCTGGCAGCCTCATTAAAATCACATCATCAGATTAAAGCTGGAATGCTGCATATCAGACAGGCCACTCTTGAGGCTGACATCTCTAGCTGCCTGAACTTGTTGCTTGAACAAAAAAACTCAGGGTGTGATTCTTACCATAGTTAATTACCATCACATTCCACCAAACAGCAGTCTGGTTTGATCTCCTCCACCTTAGCATTGGCCTGGAAACCTGACTCACATTCTTGCCATGACAAAGACCCCCACACCTCAATGCCTCATGCATAATATAGTCTGAGAGAATGCGCCAAGCACACAGGGAATGTTCAGCGTACCCACTTCCAAGGTTTGCCAGGGGCTAATTCACTGCAATATGTACCTGGCCCTGGCCCACAAAAACACGCACACACACACACTCACATAAAGACATCAATAACCCTAAAACATCCCTAACTGTAGCTAAACTTTATTCAAAGCCTTGGCAAAACCTTCAAACTTAACATGCCACGGTTGAGATAATTGGGCAATCGGACAAAGTTGCTTCCAGGATTCGTTAACTGCTCGCTATTTGATAGATTTAAACATAACAGAATAACTGTGGGAGAGGGGGAAGTAAATTGAAAGGGGGAGATAACAAGTTCCACATGGTTTTGGTGGATGAGATAAGTGTGCCATATTTGTGACTCAAAGGCAGCAGGCTGGCACGAGATAAAGAGTGATTGGCCTTCATGCTTGCCTTTTATTTTTCCTCCTCTGCCTTCAGATGAGAGATGGATTGTGTTTCAGGCAGCTGTAAACCTGGAATGCCTACATACTGGTCACTGCTGCTCGCTTTTTTCTGTTTCTAATTAGTTTGTCTCATTTGAGGCTGACAGTAAACTGCAAGCAGGCCTGTCTTTGTAGGCCATTACGCTCCTCTGGTGTGGGTGTGGGGGGAGTAAGAAATCAGAGCAGGCTGGATTTTCTTTATCCAGCAATTTGGTCTCTGGCTAGATGAACAGCCCTGGGTTCAGCCATGAGGGAGCCACAGCAGTCATCACAACCCCTCAGTGAGGTATTCGATGGAGATACACACCAAGTGGAATGCTGGCCTGGAATGCTAAGCGAATTTTATTGATTTTGATCCACTGATAGCACTCGAAAGCCAAGGCATGAGAATCAAGGCTGGTGACTGCTTTGAAGGTTGAATGTAGAGGCCACTTCCAGATCTTAAGCAGACCTTTAAACAAGGCCAAGATATTGGATATGTATCCCTCTCCTCAGGACAATAACTTTCAAACTTGTGTTGCATTTATAACAATGAAGTCATAGAACAAAATAGTCTGAAATGTCAGGGAGCTCTGAGCCAACAACCACTGTTAAATGCAGTCTTTTAGATCTGTTACTATGACCATTACTTTTATTAGAAAAAAACACCACACTTTGCACTGACAACAGAATCTTGCATAAACACATTAGTCTTAATTACTTGACAGATATTGTTTCTTTAACCAAAGCTGAACAAGTGTGTATATAGAGTTTTTTTGGCCCTGAACGTGATTCATTTGAATGGCAACATCTTTCCAGAAACAAGTCTCTGAACTTGGCAGCCTTCTTGAAATGCCTCCAGGCCCTTACTTGGGTAGTTTTATTGAAGCATTATCTATATGATATTTGCCTTTTGATGTCTTAGGTTTTGATAAAGCTTACAGTTAGAAGTGGATCAGGTGACTCTTAACCATCCCTAAGTTATGCTGCTGGGAGACTTCCCATAATGCACCGAACATTTGTTCTTCTCTACCAATTAAATTTGCTTTTTCGTTCTCCCAGAGTTTGTATTTTGTCTTGATTTTTCTATAGTCTTCTTTCTCTTCTCTTTCCCCTCACCCCAACCAGTCACGACACATGGTTCCCCCTCCCAGTGCCTGTTCTGGTGCTCTCTTCCTGTTAAAAGGAGTTCTTCATCCCCACCATTGCCAAATGCTGCTCACAGAGGAATTATGTGATTTCTTGTGGTTTTCCTTTTAATAGTGTAGGGTTAACTTAGTGTAGGGTGTTGTCAGGCATCTCTCAAGTTTCTATTGTAGAAGGGCTCTAGATAAGTGAATTTTTTTCTTGGTATACTGTATCTATGGGATGAGCAAACGTGCTGTTCATGTTGGCATGCTGCATTTACTCATTAATAAAACTGTAATCTTGCAAAATTGTATGCATGTGTAGTGAAGCATAATTTATGTGAGGGGGAAAATGTTTAAACCTTGTTTTTCAGCAAAGTTGAAAAATGTTTATTAGATTTGAGATGTAAGGCTAAAAAACAAACAAACAAACAAAAAAACATCCAGATTTGTTCCAAGTTGGCAGGGGGTTTAACAGAACATGAAATTGCCCCGAACCATTCTGTATGAGATATCTCATATACATGCAATGTATTTAGGTTAGAAAAGTGGGATTTAATACAATAAGTCAGTTATTTTTTGACTCAATAAAACAAACATAATCAGAGCCACTGGCACAGAAAAAATAAATGTAAAATTTTCCCAGGAAGTACCAATATACAGAACTTACTAGAAGGATTTTCTTTAAATTTTCTCTTTTTGGATTTTGTTGTTTTTGGGATAATTTTGAAGGTGTAAACAAGTCAAATAAAACATTTATCCTTCGGTCCTGTTTAGTGACTATGGGCCAAGAGGGAGTTTCCTTTCTTTGCTGTGACAATGAGCAGCGCTCCTGTTTCCGGGACTTTGTTGAAAACTCTGAGATGAGAGTTAAAGCCAAAACACATCGTTATGACGGGAAGTGGAGCTCAAGTACACGCCTAGTTTGCACGACAAGACAGGAGTCAGCCAAAAGCCATGCTGGAAACAGACGCAGTTAATATGCATACAAAATTTATAGCAAGCATATGAAGTAAATTCAGTGGGTACATCTCTTGACTTTGAAACACTTTTGTTCACCTCAGAGTCACCATTGCTCTAGGTTATCCCAATTAGTGATAAACTAGCTAAAATGTGTTTGTGTGCCTAGCAGGTGGACAGGTGGTAACATGCAAACTGGAAAACATGAGATCTGGGCTTACCAAACTGAAGTGCCATTGTGGTGCCGTGGTAAGAAAGGTGAATGAGTTTCCTCTTTGCAGTGACCTGTATGGTGACATAAACACAACAAGAGTTGAGCATTACAAGAGAAAAACTCATTTAAAAGTCCTGTTTATCACTGCCCACCAGTGTGGTTAGTATCATTTTAATGTCATTTTGTTGGGAATTTTCAAGCCCCAGTGGTGTCCACCCTGACCGTAAGTCCCAGCCAGAGAGTGAGTAAAGGCCAGTTCAAACCACTCATGAGGTGATAAGAAGAGGACACTGACTCAGAACAGGAGTATTCTGAGAAAAAACATTCACCTCCCATTACCTACCACAGCCTCAGCATGCTGTAGCTGCAGCCTAGACCAAGACTGACGGATCAGAATCCACTGAGTCAGAAAGCCAAGACCACTAAGCTGTCCTTAGACCCAAAACCCCTGTGACATCTGAAGGAAGAGTCACTTAAATCATGAACAGCACCCAAGTGTCTTTTTTTTTCCTTTCTTTTTTTGGTTGGGTAGCGGCTTTTTCCTTTTTTGGGACTTTAACAATTGGACTGCCTCCCCCTAAACCCAACCATGAGCTCTGAAAATCCTTCTCATGTCAAACAAATTATTAGAACCTGTGTGATTATTGAAGCATTATCACGAAGTCAGGTTGAGCAAGGACAATTACACAACACATCACACACAGTGAATGGATGGTTACACAGGCAGAAGAAATACATCAAAGCAGTGCTTAAGATCTGTCTTGTACTAATAATACAGTGGATTTTTATTGAAACACTATTTCACACCGATGAAATACTTTGTGTGAAAACTGTGTGTAAGACTGCCGTACAAGGCTAAGTTACTATACATCTTATGAAACCAAGTAAACAGATCAGAAATGCCGTGTAAGGACTTGACACAACGGATAGAGGACATCGATTCATTTTGCATAAAATGTATGAAGATTGTTTTTGAGGTTATAAAATCAACAGGTGCACCACTGCCACGTTTAAAAAATATGTCTGAAAAAGATTTGTAATGACTTTAGTTACCATTCTGCAGTCATCCAATTGGAAAAATTTAAACAGGAAGGTGACATGTTAACACACTGTGGAGTATGTTTAAATGAGCTAACAGGAAAAATGGATCATCACACATGAGGATGTGCTGAATCAAAACCTTTAGACGGGAGTTTTACACAGTGGGACCAAAAAAGGCTTCATCATCCAGACAATGCTGAACTGCTCAGAAACACTTGTTCTGTGTGTGTGTCCAGTAAGTGCTGCTTGTATAGCTGAGTCATACTGCACATATAGTCGTGGCCAAAAGTTTTGAGAATGACACGAATATTAGTTTTCACAAAGTTTGCTGCAAAACTGCTTGTAGATCTTTGTGTCAGTTGTTTCTGTGATGTACTGAAATACAATAACAAGCACTTAATACGTTTCAAAGGCTTTTATCGACAATTACATGACATTTATGCAAAGAGTCAGTATTTGCAGTGTTGG
>VVHJ01004679.1:0-11448 GCA_015107715.1 Tylochromis polylepis | reverse complement strand
GGGCTGGAGCCTATTGTACCAGTATATATGATAGAAAATATGGAAAAGTGTGATAGGTCCACTTCAAAGTACTGATGGACTTTTGTTCCTGTTTACTTAATAGAGCAGGTCTTTTCATAATATAGATGACTGTAACAACAGGTTAGCAGGTCTGTTTGCTGTAATCCCACAGCAAACACACGCATACATTATATGTATGTGTGTGTGCGCGCGCGCTCTGTCTTCAGGGGCAGTGCGACACTTGTCTTTTTTCGGTGTGCGATTGATTATGCCTCACTGTTGTTTTCATGGGAAGAACGGCAGCACGCAGTAAATGGGGATTTCGAGTCCGGTTTAGGAGCTGTCTAAATTGTATTTGCCTGAACTCCTCCCGGTGACTTTTGGGCTGTGTTTGGCGATTGGGAAGAATTGACATAGTTATGGTATTTAATCACAGAGGTTCCAAACACTGCTGTGCTCAGTGTAACTTGAAAGTTCATGTTTCCATTTTGTGGTCGGAAGAGTTCCAAACGGGTGAATCGTTTACGAGTCGCGCATCAAACACTGCGGCTAGCGTCAGCGCTGCTGGAGTCCGACACTGAGTGAAGAGGTAAAAAATGACTTACTAATGGCAAATAGCTATGTATATGCTAAACAACAAATGACCACAAACTGCTGCCGGTTTATCTGAATGTGTCTTAGCGCTGTCGTTAGCTTGGTGGCTAGGTGCTAGCTGGCGACGATAAGGTGACAACAGACCGAACGGACCGCGGCCTGGTTCTGCTGCTAGCACAGTGATTGACAGCTTGTCAACTAGCAAAGGTTTATTTTGCTGTGGTCGACAGTCATTTCAAGTGTGCCCATGGTTTTTTTGTGTACTCTGTATGTCTCTGTATAATGTTCCGTGGCTAGCCAGCAAGTTAGGCGTTTGTGTGTTTTGGCCATGATTTCACACAGCCTGAGTAGTCGTGAATCAGCCTCAGCATCCACGGTGTGTGGCTCTTCTGCGGCCTGCTGCTGCGGCGGGTACCAGCCCCGTGAGCTGTGAATCAGCCAGCTTTCTTCCTCCAAAGCACCCCCAATGCTTGTTTTCCTCTAAAATCTAGCAATGTTTACAGGCATTTATTCATCCATAAAGACGTGAAGCATGCAGTATTCAGGGGGAGTTGTCAATGTCAACAAGTTATGTTATGCAAAATATTTATATGGAAACTGTTCGAATAGCGGTTCACATGGAGAGCAAGTTATCCTTTTGCTGCACAGAAATTTTTTACATAGAAAATGGTAAATGTGTTATTTTGTCTATATTCGGAACATCACTGTAGTGGCTATTAAAGGAAAGGCCACTGGAACTGAACATTGGCGTTGTACTGTTCCAAAATGCTTTTAAAAAGTCGAGTCCTGACCTAAAACAAACATCGAAATGTACAACCTAGACTGAAGTAATTAGTGAGAGTTGGTGAGAATTTCAACTTTTAGCATATCAGATTAGCTCTTTTGAGTTGATGCTCATATAAACTGCATTGTCATATGATTCTCTGTACAGTAGGGCTGTAATAAATGGTTGTTTTCGTCCTACCTTTTTTTCTTTCCATCAGTGTTTTTGTTTTGCACCACATAAAAAGCACAAGTGCATTTCACAACATAAAATAAAAACAACATGCATTTCATTTAGATGAGTTGAGCAAAAGATTAACAGGTTATTGAGGTAATGATGAGCCTAAAGCTGGGCAAAGTTAAGGCTTAATATTTTGACCTGTTTTGTCCACCAATCAAAGTAGCTCATTGTAAAGAAATTGAATTTGCTGCTCTCCCATTTCTCCCAATTTCTGTTCCTGCTAGAAGCGGGATAAATAAATAAAAATAAAACTCCTTTTTTCCCCCTCCTACCTGTTTTGTCCTTCTGTGGTCAGAGTATGGAGGGTTGTTCTGCAGCTGCCATGTCTGAAATGTAGTGGCCTCCACGTGATTGTCTTTTTTGCAATAATGACAGATATTGGAGAACAAAAAGTCAGTTTCTCTAACCATAGTGTCACCTGTGCCTCAGTAGAAGCTGGTGTCAGATCTCACAGTGAGCTGTGAGTTTTCCTCTCTCCCTGTCTCTGTTTATCCACCCTTCCGGCCACCCATACTCACCCTCAGAATTTGGCCCACATCAGATCTCAACCAAACAAGATGTTAGACTACATATAGACTACATAGCCCTCCACAAGTTGGTTTTTGTTTTTTTTCCTGTCTCCCATCTTAGATCATCACCTCCCACCACCAGACAGTCCTCTCTCGCTGGCTTGACTTAGCTTCATAATTTTTTTTGTTTTGTTTTTGTCCAGTTGACTTTATGAATCAGCCCTGGAGGATTTGGGTAAGCTTAAACTTAGTTACCCTTAATTGTAGTTTTTCCCGTGACATGACTAATGCTGAATCCATATCGCATTATGTGACCACGCTGGTTGCATAAGGTGGTGATGTAGGCCTCCCGAGTCGGTTCTCACAAACTGTACAACTGACTGGCAAGTCTGTGAACTAAACATGAAACATAAACAGATTAACTAGCTACTTATTCAAGTTAGTCACCGCCATAATATACATCACTGTGGCTGCTTTTGTTGTGAGTGAAGTGGGGTGTGCTGCATAGTTGATTTTTAGGCAGCCGTGGCTGCGCCTGTTGTTTTTGTACAGCCCACTAAAGCACCCGTGAGAAGCCAGGAGGTCCTGGATCACCAGAAGAAGCCTGTGGCATGTACTCTACCCCTCTGGTTCTCAGGATGCAGGATGGGCTGATCAGTAGGACCGCCTGCCTGCGTCTAGACTCAATTAGCTGCTTTGGCCCATACCTCAAAGGAGAGGCTTGGATTTCTTGGAAAACTTCTCCTTCTTGTACACTATAAATATTTTGCCTCCATCACTCGCGCTCTCATACTGCTTACCAAATGTGGTTGTCCTGCTCTAAGCACATACACCCCTCTGTTCTTTTGCCTTGCTGTTTGATCTTTGATGCAGGCCTGGCTGTTTAAAGAATAGCAAAGAGTAAGAAAAGAAGCATTGCCAGTACAATACCAGCAGGGTAAGTCTAGGCCTGCTTGGAGGCGCTTGATTCATGTTAGTGGAACTATCTTCTTCACAGGCATTGCAGCCCACTGACTTTGTTGCGTCATGCTTCTTATTTTGGCATCTATATTTGTGTGCAACACTAGATAGGGACATAGCTTCTTGTTTGCTAATAACACTGAGACTGTCATTGCTTTGTCATGTGATTGTTGCTGTGGTCAGGAGGGTGGGACAGTTGAGTGGAATATAAGCACACCAGAGAGATCACACTGAGCTACTCTCTTTTACTTGCTGAGGATTGTAGATTAAAAAAGAAAAAGATCAGGAAAAAGACTTAGCTGTGGTATTCAAAGTGACAATAGAAGTCATTATAGAAGTTGAACCTCACACTTTAACATATTTTTTTATCCACTTTTCTTTCTCCTTACAGGTGAAAGGCCAGCCGGCCACCCAGCCACGTGCAGCTAGCTGTCACTATGGATGCCTGTGCCCGTATTCGAGGAGTCCCACTCAGGTCCAGATCCTCAATGCGGAAAGAGGTCTGTCTATCAGGATGTATTTGCATTTTATTTTGCAACCATGTGCAGTACACTCAGGGCTCCACATAATGAATAGCCCAGTGGCCAAGGACTAGCAGGAAAGTATGTTGAACAAGTTGGGAGTTTCACAGTGCTGAGTTCACCTGTGAACCAAACCAGCTGACTTCAAGAAAAACAACTTGTGGCTATCAAGTTGTTTTACTTGCAGTCAAGAATTGGTTACACATTAAAGAAAGAGATTGATCAAGGCTATGATTTTTCAAACATTGCAACTTTCTCCCACAGTTAGGTTAATTGATGATTCTTAAATGCCCATATGTGTGATTGTAAGCGTGAACAATTGTCAGCCTCTAAGTTTTGGCCCCGCAACTGTCTGCCAACCTCCCCAGAGCATACCCTGCCTCTTGCTCTAAGACAGTTGGGAGGAGTCAGCAGGGTACAGTATTTATTCCACTAAAACATCATTTTAAAGTTTTGTTTTTTAAGTATTTTGAGGATTTAGATTATTAATACATAAATCTACTAAGAAATTACACCATGTGCTTAAAGATTCAGCTACCTAGTAGTCTATTAAGTAATCAAAACTGAACTGCTTTAATGTTACTAGTGAAAGTTTTACCTCCTGGCCTTGAAGGTCACTGCCAGTAAGATGTCTGCTTGGTAAGTGTTCAAATTTTCTTAGCTTCAAGTCCGTGGTGATGCTTGAGGATTGAAGATACAAGTGTAAATAAAAACAACAGTGTTATGTAGACTCCACTGGATTTCAGTACAAAACGATACATTATTCATTAACTATATATTGCGCTTTTTAAAAAAAAAAAATAGTTGCAAAGATATTTTAATTCCCCCTCTTATCTCTGCTGGATTTTTATTGTAGTTTCTAATGCAGTTAATACGTTTCATTTGAAAATGCACAGTCCTCTAGAACCTTATCAGGCATTTTAAAATAATTGGTGCATGGTGCAGAGATGAATAGATGTATACTCACTTATTGAGGCTTATTGGGCAGCGTGTACTTCTATTAAAAAAAAGAAAAGAAAAAAAAGCTGCATGTCTGTTTGCAGACTGTGAGAGACAGCGGGGTGCAGAATGTGAAGAGCCTCTTCAGGAATAAAAAGGAGCTCTGTGGCATTGGTTTAGAGCTGCCAGCAAGAGACGCCACCAGGCTGACAGAGGTGTGTCACACAAACGCACAAATGACGCTCAGCCATGTTTAAACACGTGACACATCAATATTGACCATCAGCTGTGCTCTTTCAGATTCACTTTGTGTGTCTGCCTGGTTTAAGTGAAGGAGAAGATGTCACCCAGCAGGTACAACATATTACTAATGGACAGTAGGTCATACTTTGATGGTAGAGGACGCAAAACGCAAAAACTAAATCTCTGAGTTCTATGCTGGTCTTTTAATTACCACTTTGGCCTTCAAACTGGGGTGATTCTGAGTGTTCTTGTCCCCCAGGCTCTGTCTTCTCTGTCAGGGGGGCTGTGTGAGCTTCTCAGGTCCCTCCACGTCCACAGCATTAAGAACGATGAAGTCCTGCTGCTCAAAGACTCCCGCAGGCTGCCGGAGAACAAGGATTCCGGACCTCAGGTATGTGAACGACCGTTTTTGTGTTAAATTAATTCGTTCAATCAGCATGCTGAACAAAGCAAACGTGATGGGAGAGAATAACAGGAAATAAGACTGGGTAAGTGTACAGCACTCACTGCCTATCCCAGTAAGTACAGTAGATTGGAAAAGGAGCTCTCTAAACTGACGCACAGACACTTTCACTTGTTTCACATCTTGGTGTTGTATCTTTCTTTTTAAATACATAAAAAATTTTGTTTTAGCCCATCATTCTGGTCTTTAAAAAAATTTATTCATTAAAAAAGTACTGCTGTGCTTCACTATGCTTATTCAGAGCCCAGCTTAGCTGAATTCCATTTGCTGTCCTTGTGTTGGATGTGTTGGGATCTGAATTTATATGTGTAGGTTAATGATACTTGAAACATGTCCAAACACAGTAAATGTTTAATTTTAAGAAGATGTATTTTTAACAACCACTAATCCAGTTCTAGCAGTTGTTGATTAAAAGTTTTCCCACGTGTCAGCACGTAAGCAGATGTACGAGTCTTTCTCACGCTTCCAAAGAAACACAGGTGTGGGATAGGCTGACAGAGAAGTTGTTTTTTCAGCCACTTCCTTCCTGTTCCTGTGTGCCATGTTTGGGTTCACACAGACCCTGCAGCTCATTCTGTGCCTCTCTCCTCAGCTTTGTGAATTAAAGAGTGGGCTAGCACTAAAGGATTTTTGCGTTCTGCATATGCATCAATTTGCAATCAGGACACAGACATAACAATATACTTCCAGCCATCTCCCTCCTGTAAAAAAAATGCCCATGTGAATTTAACTTACAAAAGTGATTGCTCTGACTGGTTATAGTCTGTCTGCTTGTTGGGTAAAAATGCTGTTTTTCAAATGAGCTGAAAAATCACCAGCTAGACCTTGCTGTCAGCAATTCTCATTTCCCCCTTATTCCCCTTTCTCATACCATTTTCCTCTTCTTCCAGTATTGGTTAAAGACAGTGTGTGTGCTGAGGAATAGTTCCAGCACCAACGTTTACCCTCAAGCCAGTGTTCCGACTTTGGTGGGGCTACTGGGGTGCTACATGGCGGGTCTCCGCTATACGCTGGAGCTTCAGGCTCTTCAGAGGGGCGCAGCTGAGCCCAACCAGCCAGATGAAGATGACACCAACCAGTCGGTCTCATCAATCGAGGATGACTTTGTCACAGCACTAGAACATCTGGAGGAGGACGACACAGGAGACAATCCCTGTAGGTTTAGCAGCTAATGCTTATTGGCATTTAGCAGCCTCTGGTTTTTTAGTCACGTGCAGAAAAGGATTTCTTTTTATTTTAATGCTGTCATAATGCTTGGTGGTATACCACTTGGAATTTCGTGTATAATATAGACATTCTTATATTTTCCAAGTACCACCAACTGGTAAACAACTCCATAGTTGCGTTTAGTACAGGGAAGAGGAGAGAAGAGAGCAGTGATGCCTAAAAAAAAAAAGAAGTGTGACCAAACAAGGACCTGTGTCTGCTTTTTGGAAGTTTGTTTGTTTTTTTGAGAGGAAAACAAGCTCTTTTGCAAGCATTTCTGCTTCTGTGGTCTGATCTCCTCTGAGGAGAATTTTTGCAGCAGGCAGAGATTAGCAGGTCTGTCTCTCACATACACACATACACACAGACTGAGACTAGCAGAACAGTTGAATACTTGAATATTTTTAAACCTGAAAATACTTAAAGATTTTTGCCCTCAAACTTTGGAGGAAAAAAAGTGACATTATACAGCAAAATGTAAAGCACAGTCTGTTTAAAAACTGACTCTAGTCCTGTGGCAGATATTTCATTTTTGATAACACAGCCTAAGAGTAGATTATTTGTTATTTTGCATATTGTTTTGAAGTGTGGGGTAGCCCACTAGTGTGGTAGGTAGCACTGTTGCCTCACAGCAACAAGGTCCTGGGTTTGAATTGGCCATAGGTGTGAAGGTGACTGTGGAAGTGTGGAAGGTTGTTTTTCTCTCCAGATTAGCCCTGCAACAGACTGGTGAGTGGACACCCTTAGCACTATGCTGTCATAATCTGTGTGACTTTTAATTAAAATGTCTCTAGAATGTAAATGATTTCAGTTCACTGCTAGATGGCACTAATTAGCTGTTTACTAGTTTTACTCGTCTGTTTTTTTCTCTAACCATAAGCACTGTGGAAAACCGTCTTATAATCCCCTCTTTGCAATTGCTGCATCTAACCACTTTTCTCCTCTTTCTCCTTCATGTCCATCTCCACAGCTGCAGCTCCATTTAGTCATTTTAAAAAGCGTGATGTGGCTTCACAGACTGTCCCAGCCCACAAGAGAAAAAAGGAATTATCAGGCTCCCACGTTATCATAAGCTCGTCTTCGAAGAAGTATTCAGCCAAACACAGATCCGGTCCTGACGTATCTGTCACAGTGCAGAGGTCATCGGGCGTGGAATCCCAGTGGACTTACTGCAGTCCTGGAGCTCGTCTCCCCTCACCTTTGATTCATGTCAGTGAATCAGAAGAGTCAGACTGTTCCAGCCCCAGCCCTATAATTTTCCTGGATGAAGTGGGCTACCAGAAGAGCCTGCTGGCCAAGCTGGACATTCCTCAAGTGCCAGGGGGGCCCAGAGAGCGAGTTGAAGATTCAGATTCAGAAGTTAGTGAGTTTTTTGACAGCTTTGACCAGTTTGATGACCTGGATGAGCTCACCTCAGAGAGCTGTACTCTTACTCTGCCTCTGGATGCGATTAGTGCCCCAGCAGCACAAAAAGAGGCTGCTGAATCTGGCACAAGTACATCATCTTTACAATATGTTTCTAGGGGGTGCTCAACCAAGGGAATGAATCCTCACCGCTTTGATCAGCCCACTCTCCCAGCCAATGTGAAAAAACCCACACCCCTGAAACCAGGCTCTCCTTACTCAATTCCCTCTGAGGTGCCGGATTCCCCTCGGCCTATACAGACGCCCTCTGAGGAGAATGGTGGTCCCCTCTTCAGTCCTTTGAGCTCCTCTGCCTTCAGTCCCCTGGTGGACTCCAGTGGGCCACTAGAATATTTCTGGAATACTGAGGCGGATGGACAAGATGGCTCTGAGCTACGTAAACCCCAGGATCTCTGTTCTTTGTATAAGACCTACTCGGACTTTGCTAGCAGTCTGTCCAAAGAAATTCTTGGCTCTGTCTGTGGCTACCAGTCTGCTGTTGACATCAGTGACAACAAGAATCTCTCCTGTGTCTGCCACAAGGAATTTAAGAACCCTTCAGGATACCTGATGAAGCTCTCAGCAATACAGGACACTGTAACAGTGGCCAAGCTGCAGAAGAAATCCCAGTCTCTGAAAGATGGTATTCAGAGGTTTGCCAGTGACCTTGTGGAAATGAGCTTGGGCAGCGCTTTGCGAGACCTCCAAAAAGGGGTGTCCTCCTGCACCACCACCTTGTGCCACCTAGCTGCTAGACTTACCTCCTCAGTATTTCAAATGGCCTTCCATGAGATTGGCATGCGACGTGCATATGTACTGAAGGAGCGGGCAATCAACGGGCTGGCCAGTTTCCTGGTTGGAGAGGCCGTGTCCACAGCACTCAAAGAGTTCCTGACTGTGAAGAAGCAGATTTTCCACAGCACTGTAACACGTTTTGCTGCTGATCTGGCTGAAGAGCTGGTGTTTGAAGGTATAATGGAAGTATGTCAGTTCTCCCACCCCTCAACCCCTCTCACCCCAAGTGATTGGTCTTTTGGCCATGGGCAAGAGGAAGAAGAGGAGGAGGAGGTGGTGTCTTCCTATGCTTCAGACCTTTCTGAGTCTGTAATCCAGGAGGCCTTCATAGAGCTCTCTCAGGCAGATGTTGCCTTCACAAGCCAAGCAGCTATAAGTGTGTCTGTGGACAACATCTGTTATGTCAGTGCAGATAAAACCTGCACTCATACCTGCAGCACCTTTGCTAACCAGCAGGTTTTAAGTGCAGCAGTCCCAGCAGAGGATGCTTCTTGTACTGTGAAGAAAGCCCTGTTTACTGTATCGGGGATGGCCAGCTGTATTCCTGTGCCCCAGGCAGGGCACGCCCTCTCTAACCTCCAGGATTCCGAGGAGACCACTCAGCAGAGGTCTTGCTTGTCACATACTCCACCGACCAGCCCTAAAAGATCAACTGTGTCATCCTCTGACAATGCCACGTCTCCACTAATGCCCCTTTACAGTCTTGGAACTCAGACTTCTCTCCCAGCAGGAGAGCCCTCCCAAAAAAAGTCTCCATTCCAAAACTTCTCTGGTAACATGGTGGATATGATAGTAACTGAGGCTTGTGAGCTAATAACTGCCTCTAAAATGAAGAAGGGTTTCGGCGACTGTGCTGACTTTCTCACAAAGACAATCAGAAGCCGCAGGGACTCTTATGATGCTCCGGATTCCCCTTCAAAGCAAGGACCTGTCAGGGAAAGTTTTAGATATGACTACAGAGATTCTGGACATGTTAGGCCAGATGGCCCTATGGGACAAGCAAATAATCCTCCCATTTCCTTTCAGACAGGCACTCTAAACCAGGGGAATTACCGATGTGAGCGAGGCCCCAGGACCAGGGGTGTGTCTGAAATACATCCTGTGATGATGAATACTTTGGAAGTACCGGGGAATGAGATGGGTGGACAAAGGAGGATATCCGCTACTGTGGAGGATTCAGCTCCAAACTCTGGACAGAAATCTGCTGGGACTCCTGGTACTCCTCCTTCCACCCCCCAGCAGCCCAGTGAGGTGTCCAAGCAGAGACAGATAAAGCAGTTCTCCAAAAAGCTGAAAAGCAAGCTGGCTAAAGAATTTTCCCCTGCAACACCACCTCCAACCCCTCACTATCAGCCTGAAGCGGACCTGGGACCAAAAGACACCATCCCAGATGCAGACAAGGCAGAGTTTATGCTCAAACTGATGAGATCTCTCTCTGAGGAGGCTGATGGAAATGAGGAGGAAGAGGAGGAAGAACCGGCAGAAGAAGGCAGTGTTGGCATCGCTAACAGATGTTTAGAGAGGGGGGGCGGCCAACACACACCTAACCCAATGTGCGCTCGTGTAATGTCCAATAAGGAAGCTCTCCACTATGCTGAGCGGTTGGCATGCCACATAGTCTCCATGGCAACAGAGATGGACACCCTAGGAGGGGCAGAAGAGGAGGAGGGAGAGATGAACCAGGGCAGTGAGAAGAGGAGAGACAGTGTGGCTCAGTTTTCAGAGCAGACCCTCAACTCATTGTGGGTGTACGCAGGGGAGGTGGCGGGAGAGGTAATCAGTGACGTGAAGAGGATGGTGAGCTCTGGACAGCAGTGCCCGTATCACAGAGCTCTCAGAAGAAGAAGCTGGGACAAATCTAGCTCCGAATGTTTGCATTACCACCACAGACACCACTCTCAACCTGGTACAGACCAGAGCAGAGAGTGGAGGTTAGGAAGGTTGGCTGAGCAGTGGTCCAATGACCTGATAGCCTTGGTCTCCCAGTCTTCCACCTCTGCTTCAAGCACTGTGTCTAGCTCCAGCTCTGGTCTGTCCTCTGAGTATCCCAGCTGTGAGAGCGTGACAGATGAGTATGCCGGCTACCTCATTAGGGTGCTGAAAAAGGAAGGGGGTAGTAGGGAGTTAGTCCTGGACCAGTATGCAAGCCGTTTGGCTTATCGTTCTATAAAAGTTGGCTTGGCTCACGCCAGTCGTAAAATAAAGCAGAGATCCTCTAGTGCACGTCTTCGCTCCTCTAAGTCTCTGCCAGATGAATGGAAATCGTCTTGTGGTAAAGCGTCATCAGTCAAGGATCGAACAGAGATGGATGGAAACGTCCAGTGTTGTTGCAGGGACTCTGAAGAGCAGAGTAAGAGGGAGCACATGGATCTAGTCCACTTTGCGGAATCTTTAGCATATAATATCACCTGTGATGTCACACACAAGCTCCATCTCTCCTCTGTACGGCTGCCAAAGTCTCTCACTGACTCCTGTCTTTATAAAAAATCCAAACTGGAAGACATGGCAGAGAATCTCATCAGGAACTCCTTCTCCTGCCCTCTGTTATCCAAGGAGGGTAAGAGCAAGCACTACCACAGCACAGGGAGCCTGTACGATCAAGGTTACAATAGCAAGGTGATGCAGGTCATCGAGCATTATGCCCGGAAAATAGTGGATGACACGCTGAAGATAAGCATGGCCTCAGTTGGCAATTCATCACGGGAGCACCAAGGCCATGACAGACACACTCACACACAGAAGTTGTCTGAGGGCCCAGTTCTGGTCCGGGCAATGGGGGAGAAGGCATGTTGTTGCTGTCAAGTCCAGGAG
>VVHJ01004677.1:0-11371 GCA_015107715.1 Tylochromis polylepis | reverse complement strand
AAAAAAAAAAAAAAAAAAAAAAAAAAAAAAAAAAAAAAAAAAATAAAAAAAAAAAAAAAAAAAAAAAAAAAAGTACATATCTCAACAGTCTTGCACAAAATCAAAATCTAAGCAAAATCTTAATCTAAGAAAATATATATACATGTTTGCAATGTGTTATAGTTTTACTGCTGGAATGGTTGGGTGGGGCCCAAGATGATATTTGTTTTCACGGGTCCTCAAATCCCTGTAGGCACCCCTGCTGGTCTCCACCAGAAAGGCGACACAACCTCTCAACGATGCTGCCTGCATCTGCAGCTTCAACCAACTACAAGTCTCCAGTTTTGTAATTCATGTTCACGTTTTCATTTCTGTCCAACCAGGAAACCGACACACCAATCCTAAGCTATAGCCATGCCCACGGAACAGACCACGCCCCTGAGTGTGGGTTTTCATTTGACAGTGAGTAAAGTTTGCTGGGAGTCGCTGAGTTGTCAGTGATTTTAACCTTTTTGCTTAATTTCCCCTGGTCTTTCCGGATTTTACTATAACGATGGAATAACAAGTAAGCATGGTGGTGAATTCAGTCCACTGGTTTCGTAAAGGTCTGCGGTTGCACGATAATCCTGCGCTGCAGGAGGCCCTGAATGGAGCGGACGCAGTACGCTGTGTTTATATTCTAGACCCCTGGTTTGCTGGAGCTGCTAACGTGGGAATCAACCGATGGAGGTTTGTGACTTCATATTGTGACAGTTTAGAGTTATTAAAGGCTAACTGAACCCAGTGAAATATACGAAGAGCATTTACTAGGTCACTATTTGCACGATCCATTACTCTTGGGCCTCTGCTCCACGTCATTTAGCTAATGCTAGCATAGAATGGAACCCGATTAAGGCTTAGCGCCATTGGATAAATACATAACTTTAACTTATTGTCGTATATCAGCCAAGTATCTCCACTTGGAAGACGAAGTGTTTTAACGTAAATTAAATACTATACATTCTTGTTCGGCTTATAATAAAAGAAAGGTTCGCATTGAAAGGCAAAGCCTGGTTAATCACGCAAGCGGAGAGAGGTGCACTATGGGAGTTGGATGTCAATTTAGATTTGCTCTATGAGTAGCTATGCGAAAATTATTACAAAATAATTGATTGTCACACCTGCCAAGGAAACACTGAGGTTGCTGTAGTAAATTAATTAATAATGACAATGCAGTTATTCCAGCTGTGTCCTTGGACTAACGTCAAAATGATCCCACGAGTCTTTGCAATAGTGGGCCCGCCCCTTGGGGGCGCCCCCAACACTCCACCACATTTCAGAAGGGAATACTGTACTTTCTGTTTACTACAGTTATTTGACAATATATAAACACATTTATCCAAACTTTCCTCTAATGTCAGTGCTTCAAAAGTGTAACAATTTGATATGTTACCTTTTGTTAAAGTTTATATAACTATAAAGTATATTTTATAATTCTATGTATTTTCATAATTTTTGGTTATTGTTAATAATGTTAAGGTTGTTGCATATAGTGGCTTGGATATGGGTATTTGATAATACAAAGTACTGTGTTCATTAAATAATAGTGCTGGAGCTGTGGATTATTTTTAGTAATCTGTATATATTCTATCACTTATTACGTCGATTACTTGAGTAATCGGATAAGAAATACTTTTGAATATTTATTATTGCTAATTATTAAAAGGTAAAAGACAAACAAAAACCCCACAGGTCTTTCAAAATGAACTGCTCATTGGATTGGAATTTAGAATTCATAAGGTTTTTAAGTAAAACTGCATACATTTCTTAAATGCAAAAAATAAAATAATCTCAAGTACAGTCAAAGGTCAGTCAAATAAAATAAGGTATACACGCAATCTAAACTAAGGCATGACTTAAATTTGCCTGTGCTCTGACTTCATGGAAGGCTTTCTTACATTAATGGAAGGCAAAAATAGTTCTGACAGTATTATAGCTCCTGGATGAGGTAGATTTCGTGTGTGTTCATGTTTATGTGTTTGTGTGTGTGTGTGTGTGTGTGTGTGTGTGTGTGTGTGTGTGTGTGAGAGAGAGAGAGAGAGAGAGAGAGCAAGAGATGCTCCACATTTCTGTGCTGTGGGGTCTTTTTGACAATTGTGGCAGCTCAAAGAGACATGTATGCGTTGTGGTTTGTGTATGAGCACAAACTTTCATATGTCCCCACTGATCATTATGCGTGTGGCAGATGTGCATATGCATGGTGTAGTGAGAGGCACAGCAACTAATATACATATCAATTTTCCTCATTTGAATACACCACTTATTGGGTGATAGTGGTGATAATTACCTGTTGTGCAGCGAGTAGGGCATAGACTCCCACTGGGCTTCTATTTGTCAGCCTGGGTCACTGAATCGGCACACAGTACAGTGGTATGTTGCACACTGGGGACTGGAGAGAAATGACAGCGCAGCGTGAGTCCCAGCTTTCCTTTGCCAGCACCAGACAATCCCTTGTAGCACGCAAGAACCATCATGTAGGAAATGATACAAGAATAATGTGCCTTAACATCGGGGATGTTTTCAGCAGCAGCTTGACAATTTGTGCATAATATTAAGTTGTCTTCTAGTGCACAATCTGCTGTGTCAAGAAAAGAGAGGTTAAAGAATTGCAGGAGGGGTCAAGAAAAGCATCGAGAAAAGACAGATTTTAAAGGCTCTTAGAATGCTGAATGGAAAATACCCCACGCTATTTATATTCAACAAACTGCTAGACTCGATGACACAATAGAGATTATAGCTGAGAGTTTATGATCGACAGCAAAACTATGATAACCCAAAGAAGAGGCTAAAAGACTCTCCAAGTTCTTGATGCTTGTTTTCATAAGAGCCTTTTTCCTCCCGTTGTCGTGAGTGGCAAATTGTCTGTTACCAATATAGTTTCTGACTTAATATATATTCATAATTTTCTCCTTGTTGTTGTATATCAAAATACAGCCACGCACTTAATTTGTTTTTACTATCTAAATGAATTTGTTAATACAGAGTATGAAAAAGTAGCAACCATTCAGCTCCTTTAATTTATTTAAAAACATTAAGCTCAGACTTTTTTTAGGGTGAATACAGGTGACTTATGCTGTCTGCCCAGCAACTGTATATCCCACATCACCACTGCTAAATGACTAAATCCTGAAGATCCCACTGAACAATAAAAATGATCCCTCTCATGCTCTACAGCTGCATGTTCTCTGCCAGGTCTTACCTCTGTGTTGCAGTCCAGCAATGTGCTGTGAAGGGCCCACAAATGGGGATGAACAGGTGTCACTTTAATTATGTGTCCTCTTGTTGGAACCTGGCAGAGTCGACCAGGAGATAGTGGCTCTTTTAATTAACCTTGGAGCTCTGCTGTAGGAACACAGTGGCAGTGCCACACTGAGCACCTGCAAATATACGGACAATATCTGCCAGTCTACATGACATTCTAGCATTTAATTACAAGCACAGAGGGAGTGGGCTCACTTTCTCTTGCCCTAGCATGCATTTTATTTTTCCACTCCACTCTCCAGTCTGTCTGCACGAGACAGCATTGGTTTCATATGTTTCAGTCCACTCAGCTAACACCATAGCCATCAGGCCAAGGCTCAGAGTGGCAGAATTCTCCTCTTTTGACATTTTCACCCAAAATGAGGTCACTTCACTCCCAGAAAGTATTTTCTGTTATCTTTGCATAGATGTGTAGAAGCCCAGAATGAGTTGGTGCTGGAACTTTCAATTTCACTAGCCCTCCGCTCCGAAGAAGGAAGCGAATAGATCAGTTTGTCATTCTCTTCATGTTGGAATGATGCCAGAAACCACTCTAGTGATGCATATACAAGTATGTTCGCTAGCAATATATAAATCTCTCTGTAGATTTTCCACATTTTGAGTTTTTTAACGTCATGGGTGGCTTTCCACACCACAGATTTGACTGACAATTTTATCCAATTATACTGATATTTATCTGTCAAATTACAGATGCTGCATCTCACACGCTTCTGGCATCTCCTGACCAAAGGCTGCAGGAATCAAAGCTTATGCCTTGCTGTGATATAGCATTGCTTCATGTCATTTACATACTAAAAAGGTGTTTTAATACAGTAAAATAAAAACTGTAATTTACATTCTTTATAGGTTACACAGTGAAAACTGTGCTATATGACTATATAAAACCAATGTATCAGTAATGTATTCGGCTCATTAGAGCTCATGCCATCATGTTCATGATGTGTAATATACCATCTGGGAGTATTGGAATGGTGTACCTGGAGGCTTTGAATGAAGAATGTTCTAGTGTTTTTGCGAATTACCCACCTTTTAGAAGGTGCTAATATAGCTATAGATAGAGCTGGAATAGAAAAGTATGGAAAATGTGCAGCGTATAGAAGAAATGAACATGGATGACGTCAAGAAGTGTTTGCTTGTATAGAAGAGAATCCTTTGAATCACAATGAAGATACCACCTGAAAGGTTTAGTTGCATATTTTTAGTAACAAAGATCGACTTGAAAGAGCTGTAAGTGTAAGTTGCTCCTAAAGGATCGTCTAAAAGCTGGAGAAAGGTTTTCATCAGTTGCTGATGGAGTTCAATGTTACAACTTTGTGATTTTTAAAAAATATTTCAATCACTTAACTCATCACCAGGATCTAATTATTTAAAGTAAATTCATGTTCCTTAAATGTTTACTATTTAGCCACTTTGAAATGAAGAAAACTAGGGATTTGCAAAATAAGATCAGCTTAAGTAAATAAGAATAACTGAGGGTGCTCAGTACTGTAGAATCATTTGCCGTGTCACGCTTTATAATCATAGTGGCTGATAATGTCATTTTACTTCAAAGATTTCATTTTGCTGCTGAACAGGGACTAAGTGCTTGGAACACTTGGAAATTTTGTGGGAGAAAATAAAGGAAAGCGTTTTGTTTCATGTGTTTGTACCTAGACTCACTGGACACTTTATTGGGTGCGCCTTGCTAGTACTGGGTTGGATCCCACCTTTACCTTCAAAACTGCAATTTCTGCCCATCCATGAAATCTCTATCTGCAAATTTCCTATTTCACCAGATCCGAAAGGCACTCCATTGGATTGAAATTTAATGAATGTGGAAGCAATTTAAGGATATTAAAATCTCATTGTTATGTTCAAGAAACCAGTTTGAGATGATTTGAGCTTTGTGTCGTCAAACAAAGTACTCTCTCCCTCTTTTCAACACTCTCCCTTAAATTTTTTAGCACATTTCCATCTCTGTTCTTCATCACTTTGACCTGCTGCACATCCCTTCCACTTCAATCTCTCTGTCTAGCCATCAGTAGATGGGTACACTGTGGTTATAAAGGGATAGACATGGTCGGCAACAATATTCAGGTAGGCTGTGGTGTTTAAACAATGCTCAGTTGGTACTAAGGGGTCAAAAGGATGTCAAGAAAATATACCCCACAAAATTACACCACCAGCAGCAGATTCAACTGCAGATGCAAGGCAGGATGAATCTATTCTTTCACGTTGTTTATGCCAGATTTTGACCATACCATCTAAATGTTGCAGCCAAAACTGAGACTCATTAGACCAGGTCATGTTTTTATATTACATATTTTAAGCTTTACAGCAGAACACAGAAGTCAAATCAAAAGTTTGTATTTAAGATATTGGCTGTCTTTATTTAAAACAAAATTTTGTTTTAAATAAAGACATTGCAGTAGTTTCATGTTTTAAAGTTTTTTTTGTTTTTTGTTTTGTTTGTTTTTTTAGCCAGACTGGCCAGCTGTTTAGAGTCTGATCACAGATGGTGCCTTAAGAAATATTGTATCCTTCAGTAGTTGGGACAGTACAACTACCCATCCCACATCTGCACCATTAACAGAGTCCCAAGAGATTCAACCGATGAGGTTCCATCATCTACCTGTGGGTACTAATTCTCATGACTATTATTTAATAAAAATATCAAATATTTATACCATTTTAGTTATTGCACTAATATGCAAATTTACCATGGAGGCTCATAATGAAAGTAAACATACATGATATCAAAAAGAACGATGGACATAAAACAACATAGCCAGCAAGCCAGGCAATGAATTGATCAGTTAAAACTTAATGAGGCACTTAAGATTGTTTTAAGAAAAGAGACATTGAGAAAAATACCACTACCTCCAGTACTGTAGATGCTAACAATAATCTTTAATATCAAGCAGATACTCTTAACCAAGTTGGGAGAAGCTCCAGAGATGTGATACCCCAAAAAACAAAATATGTATGCATTCAAACAAGAAGGCTGCAATTTTCTTTTTTTCCAATAAATAGCCCTTTCTCTGTAAGGACAGTAATTTTTTTTACATGCTCAGGGAGACTTAAATCATGTAAGTTGCTTGCTGAGATACAAATCTATTGAATATCCTTCGGTCTCAGTCTGTCTCTACTGACTTCTTTCTGTTTACTGTGAAGTATTGTGCTGCAGATTGTGCCTTTTTGTTCAGATTCAGCTAGATTCCATTTTCTGCTTCTTTTTCTTGCTCTCCAGCAGCCCTTAATTCTTTTTTATGGGATGGGAAGAACTCCTCTGGCAGTATTGCATTTTAGGCCTTTGGGCTCAACAGGTATCGGTCTCAGACGGCCTGCCTTTACCGCGCACCTTCTGCACTCTGGTTTAAATTAGTGGATGCTCTTCAGGTTTGATACTGTCCCCCTTTACTGTAGGTATTGGATTTTCGCTCTCAAATTTCACATCTTACATCTGAACTATAACAGAGAATTGCCTCAGGGCACCATGTGTGCATGTGCGTGTATGAACATGTGTTTGTTTGCGTAATGAAATGCTCACCATGATATTGCTCACCATGTCAGTGTGCAAATAAAGTCAGGATCTTGGCCCACGCAGAAATCCAATCAATAATGCTGTATTTGATCATGGTCCAATTTGCCTGCTGCACTTACCTAACAGTAAATTCGACAGCTTTTGAGTTTACTGGCTCTTGCTTCACTTGTTGTTTGTGTGGGTTAAATAAGGAATGCAGCGTTGCTTCTAGTGACATAACTCTTCCATTCTTTCTTGCAGGCCTATTGAAATGCTTGTCAACAAGGCCACAAAACAAATTCATTTCTGAAAGGTCAGAGAAGTAAGACATTTTCCGAAAGTAGCCTGGCAAAAGCAATCCATGATTGAAGACGGCATCAACGCATCAGAAAGCTTGAAGTCTGAAAATTACCTACTGGGCCACAGTGAGGAGAAATCCACAAGAATGGCACACACTCACCACTTCGTTAGGTACAGCTGTTCAACTGCTTTTTAAATCAAACATCTATTCAGCCAGTCACATGGCAGAAAATCAATGCCTGTAGGCACGTAGACATGGTCGAGATGACCCGCTGAAGTTCACAGGGACGAAAGGTGATTTAAGGAACTTTCAACGTGTCATGGTTGTCTGTAACAGATGGGCTGGTCTGGTTTCAGAAACTGCTGATACACTAGGATTTTCCCACACGACCATTTCCAGGGTTTGCAGAGAATGGTTAAACCTTGAAGAAGATGGACTACAGCAGCAGAAGACCGTACTGAGTGCCACTTGGTAGTGGTATTGTAATGGCCTGGGGGATGTTTTTGTGGCACACTATAGGGTCCTTATTACCAAATGAGTATTGTTTAAATGCCACAGCCTACCTGAGTATTGTTCCTGACCGTTTCCATCCCTTTAATGACCACGGCGTACCCATCTTCTGATGGCTGCTTCCAGCAGGATAATGCAGTCAAATATACTCAAACTAGTTTTCTTGAACATGACAGTGAGTTTGCTGTACTCAACAGTGCTCCAGTTATCAATAAAGCACCTCTGGGAAGTGGTAAAATGTGAGATTTGCACAAGGGTTGTGCAGCTGACAAATCTTCTGATACTATCATGTCAATATGGACCTAAATCACTGAGGAATGTTCTTCTTTATCTTTGGGCATCAGTATCATGAGAGCTATATAATAGCAAAAACACCACCAATTTAACATGCACAATGTAAATAACAGAAACAAATGTTGTACTGTTTTCTGATAATTCACAGGAGAAAACTTGAAAAAATGCTTAAAAAGTTAAGGGTCAGACTTGGTAGACAACAAAATTGTCAACTTTGCCCTGGTGTTTATCGACATTGCTGGCTGAAACCCAGAACCAATTTGTTCCAGATAAATGTGATTTACACCATCTAAAGATTTCTTTTGATTGACTTTTTTAGTTTGGTGAAGGCTGGCTCTGGCTGCGAGGGGTTTATTTATTCCAACTGTTCCATCACATAAGCTATTCCCATGGATGATTTTTGCAATACACTGTCTTGTGGCACATATTGTTTGTGAAGAAATTGTACAAGTATCTAGAGCTGTGATGTTTTGTCACATTGTTTGTTGTGCTATAACGTAATTCCCATGTGGAATTAAATTCCCATATGGAATTACTTTATAGCAGAAGTTGAGCTTCACGCACTCAACATCATTATCATCACTTCAGCAAAGGGCTGAAGTTAAACTTACCAACCACACACTTTACATGCTGTATCTATAGAGGTCACTAATGCATTGTCATGTTTTTTTAATCCTATCAGTAACCAGAATCTCATCTAACAATTAGTGAGTCTTAAGAAATGACTATAATAAGAATGTATTTGACCAAAAGGAATAATGGATAGCAGATGAATATGGTATCAAAATACAGGCAAAAAGAAAACTATTTAAATAGTGTAACTTATTTTGTATCTCATATGTTTCAAGTTTTGTCCAATTATCAGAGAACAGATTGAATTGATAACTAGTACCAATATTTGATGTTGTTCCTTAATGTCATACACATTAAATAAAGAGACTGTAGCAGTGATATAGCCAAGCATACTAATGTGCAAAATTGGTTATAGAAAAAAGATGTTTTTCAGACAAAGAGAGAGATTTTATATTGTGACATTTAGAGTTGCTGTAAAATCGATTTAGATGCGCAGAATAAAAAATGCTGGAAAAAACAACAACAACTAAAAAACACCAAATTTCAACCCACCATGTAACTCTGACAGGTTTCAGTGTATGAAGGTAAAGTGGTTGTGGTTCCATTCGATATGCTTAAGTTCACATTCCTCTTATTCTTTTTCTTAGCTATTAAAAATTTCATTCCACTGCCTCTCCACATGGCTCTTTTACATAAATATCAGTTTTTACAAAAATGCTAAAGGATCACTGTGTGCAAGCCTCTTGTAGCATTTAGCAGAATGTACTGGTATGTACGTTCCACAGTGAAACCAACTCAGATCTCTCTTTTGAAGCAAAGGAAATCTGCATTTTCTATGTTTTAAAGTAAAAAATAATAAAGAGTCATACGTATCTGTTCTGGGCTACTGTATGATGACCGACTCACAACGAAACTGCTATGTAGATCTGAAGGGCTCATCCTAAGGTTAACAATAACACCAAGTTGATTGTACACCACTAAAAACATATGTCACATGATTCTTTTTGTGTTTTATTATTTAAAAAGAAGCTCTTGAATGTGAAAAAGACTTAAAAAAAAAAAAAAAGATTATGCAGGATAAATAATACACTTGACTTAGGGCATAAAAGGTTAATTAAACGAGAGATAATTAAATAAGTGGCTCCTTAGATGAAAATTTCTCCTTGTGGATGAAGCACTTTCAGGGCACCTGAAAGGTTTTAGGGTGACTTCCTCATCAGTTTTCTTCTATCCATAGACTTCTAATTATTGTCACAGTGGGAGGTGCTCTTCAGTCACCTAATTCTGCTCCCTGATTACGTTTGACATTTTAATGCCAAGTGTCAAAACTGTTCTCCATATGTGTAAATGAGTTCAGAATTTCTTCATTATGCAGATGAGGTTGGTAACATTTCGGAATCTCTGGGATAAACATTCATAGCCTATGACTCATTTTATTCAACAACATGTATAATAATTAATGATTAGAAGGGTACAAAGATTAATAATACAAATGTGTGTGGTTGAAGGGTCCGAGTAACCCTGTTTATGCTATTCTTGTGAGTTACAATTCCTCTCCGCTTTAACCAGTGCACACAATAAAAATGGTATTGCCAGTCTGTACATGGCATAAAGAGAACAAAAAATGCTGTTTAACTTGTGAACACAGGGGGGCAGTATGGAATCAGAATCCCTGAGTGACAAGCTCTCATAAACGAGCAGGCTTTCTAAGCAGCATATCTGCAAGTCTTGTATGTTTGATATCTGATCCAAAATGTTTGATCTCTGCTATATTCTCCAATTTGCCATTTTCACTCCTACCTGGTGTTCTCTTGAGATGTTTAGACTTTTCTACTAACTTCTCACCAGAATGAAAAAAACGAAGAAGACGAAGAAAGAAAGAAAGAAAGAAAGAAAGAAAGAAAGAAAGAAAGAAAGAAAGAAAATAAATAAAGAATAAAATGAAATAATAATTCTAAAAAATCCAGCTTGTATTGATGCCCGGTGGCATGACACATTATGAATCCTTGTTGTGTTTTTTTTTGCTTTGTGTGCCTAATTAGTAATTTTCGGTTCACATAATCTCATCAAAGGGGTTGTTTTGTCATGTGAATGGTTTACATCTGACTTACCAAGAGACACTTAGAGGGAATGTTCAGCTCATTAGAGAAATGACTCACTGTTTTCTGTCCTTCTCTCCGTTCCTTCCTTGACTACAAGTTTGGTCACAACCCCTGGGCCTAACCCCCTTCTTCCACGCTTGTGTGAATAACTCAATAACTCCATCCATGGCACAATTAAGGCATTATTACACCCTTCACTGGACCTCATGCCCCGGGGTGAATTGTTGGGGCCATTCCTGACCCCTATTGTCATGGTACTGGGTCTGTGACCCAGTGTTTTGCGTTTAAGTTAGTTTTTCCTTGATTATGTATTATATGTTTTATTTTGTTCCCCAGTCACGTCTCATGTGTCTCCTCTGTCTCTGTGTTCTGTGTCCCCTTGTTTAGTGTCAAGTCCGTGTCTCTGTCCTGTGCTTCCTGTTTTACTTTTTAGTGTCATGTCTTTCGTCAGTGGGTTTAGTTTTGCTTCCCCTTGTCTCGTCATGTTTATTACTCCCAGCTGTGCTCTCCTCCTGTGTCCCATTCCCTCGTTATCCCTGAGTGTATTTAAGCCCTGTGTTTTCCTTGCTCTTTGTCGCGTCGTACCCTCTTCATGCTGTGTGTTTCCCTCCGTGCTTCCAGTGTTCTTCGTCCCAGGTGTTTAGTTATGTTATTCCCAGTTTCTAGTTTAGTTTGCCGGTTCATGTATGCTATTTTGTCACTGCAATAAAGCAGCCTCCTTAAGTTTATTTCCCGTGTGTGAGTCCTGCGTTTGGGTCCTTCCTCCTGCCTGCCACACAGCAAACCATGACAGCTTGACTTCCTTTTCTT
>VVHJ01004676.1:39596-62522 GCA_015107715.1 Tylochromis polylepis | reverse complement strand
AAAAAAAAAAAAACAAAAAAAAATAAAAATAAAATGTAAAAAAAAAAAAAAAAAAAAAAAAAAAAAAAAAAAAAAAAAAAAAAAAAAAAAAAAATTGTATTAGCTCCTATGTTTGGCTTATTTGTTAATCAAATATGGTATTATCCAGTTACCTCATGTCCTTATCACTGATAACTTCAATAACCGGACAGGGTACTTTCTTTCGATCTAGATAGACTCTCTCTAAGAGCGGCTCCAGCCACCCCACATTGCATTCAATATGGGAGTCAAGAAAGGTAAGAACCTCACCTGCATCAAAGGAAAGCATAAGAATCCTGCTGCAGTTAAACATTTTCAGAACACAACCCTACAATGCTTAAAACACCCTCATGAGACTCTTTTGTCGATGCATGTAAAGAACATTTGCAATAATATCAATTATAATAATATTACTGCATATATTGCATAATGTTTTTAAACTTCTAATCTGAAAGGTGTAAAAACAGGGACATACATCTGACCACCTGCATTTGTGATGCATGCTGATGTCAAAAGAGCAATGCTGCAATGTGGATTACATGTTGGTGGTCCTGACACCTGATCCACCAGCCTTGGCTTGAAGACTGCAAGTTCTTCCACTTATAAGTATCGTTTGGTCTCTGAGTTATAAGTAGAGAGCTCCTTTTACAGTAATGGTCCTCAACAAGAACATTTGGTCAGCAGTGCAGCAGGTGGTGCAGAGGTGCACAAGGTGGCAGCCATGAAGGGTTCAGGTAAGATTTTTGTGCTTTGTGAAGTCGAAAATTTTTTACGGCACCTCAAACATTAAATCAAAACATAGTTCAAATTAAATAATAGAATACTTCACAAAAAGGCCATCATGTGACTGCAGTTTAATTAACTATATTATAAGTTTAGCCTGCTGACATCATTTATGAAATCTGACCCTTGACCCTACATTAGTTTACCTTAGCACACAATTTGACATATTAATGCATATTCTATTACTGTCTTCATCTTTCTTTTTTTGAGGACATATTCTCTAACCCGTACCTATGCCACCTTTATACATACATAAAGTATATAAGATATACTATATATAAGATTATATGAGATTAGTCTTGACCATACATACCTTTGGCAACAGCAGCTCCAGCTAGCCTAGCCCTGATCAAGCCCTGGCGCTCCTTGAGACGAACAATTCGCACTTTGGGAAACTGGGCCATGTAATCATCCAGCTGCTTTTTAAGATAGTCTGCCAGAGTACAAGCTCTTGGTAAAGCTATTGCATGCATGCAAGTTACACTGACAGCCGAGAACAATTAAAAATGACAATCTGAAATCCGATAAAATGATGATCATTTATATTGTTGCTAAGCCTGCATAGATTATAATAGTAATTTAAAAAAAATCAATCATCCAATCAGTCATTTACGTAATATTAGGTACATGTAAAAGAAATCAATAGTTCACTTGTAAAATCAATAAGCAGCTGTCACACATTTTAACACTTCTGGCTGATGAATAATGATCTAATGGTTTGCCTAACAAACTATACAGTACATTGCATTTGAGCATGCCAGTATTTTGGCATACAATGCACAAGATATTCAAATAGCCAACATTTAATAACAAATTTTTAATCAACCCAACTGAGATACCGCATGGAGACGAGGCCTTGCTATGACGTATTCTAGACACTGTTACCTTTTGTGCTGAAGTCATCCACCAGAATAATCTCTTTAAGGAGGTGGGGTGGAGATCTGTTGAGCACACTGTGCACAGAGCGGAGGAGTGTCGACCACACTTCATCCACAAAGCAGAAGATCACGCTGGTGGAAGGTAAGTCATCGTGGACTAGTTTCTGTTCACACCTGGAAAACACAGCAAAAATTAACATTCAGCTTTGCAAGCGGGGGCAGCTTCAGAGGTAATGTGCAGGAGAAGACTTACATCTCTGGCCTGGTATCTGGAATGGCACGGTCCACTGGGATCTTGTCACTGAGGTAGACGTTAAAATGGCCTTCGTCCCATCTCTTCTTCACCTCTGCATCCTCTTTCCAGCCAACGACAGCTGCCTGACCAAACTGGCCTACTGCGTTAGCATCTCTAGGACTGGAAGTCAAATCCAGAGAAAGCACTTTGTGGACACCTGATTTTCTAACAGCAGAGTTATTCTTGGAGTTGAATCCTCCTCGGAGAACGACTAAAGGCTTCACAGGTTCCTTCTTTTCATTCACAGGACTCTTAACAGTCACGCTGACCTGCTCTCTCTCTTTTATATCTTTGTTCCCTATTCTTTTTACATCCTTGTTGGGAGGTTGTTCGGGTGTTGTTTTAACTGGGTGTGCCTCCTTTCCCTGAAGCTGCTTCTTAACTGCTTTATTTGCCTTTGAATCCATCTTGCCCCGATGACTTTGTGCAGCTTTAACAGGCTCCTCCTTTAAGGCAAGTTTATTTTTCTGGGTTATATTTGCCACTGCTACATTTAGATCAAAATGTACAGGTTTCTTCTTCCTAGGAACATCCTGATTTGGAGTAAAATTGTAGAGGGAAGCTCCATTAACACCTTTGGGAACATTATCTTTTTGACTTTTAATAAAGTTCCTCCTTTGATCCCGTTCCTTGCCTCCATGTCTGTAAACCTGGTCAAGTTTGACACCTGAAGTGAGTGGTCCTTTCCCCGCCTTCGTCCAGTCCATCCTCTCCACCGGGTGTTTAAACCCCCTTCTGGTGTGCTGCGTGGCCTTGAGCTGCTGTTTGAAAATCTCCTTTTCTCTTATCACACGCTCTTTCAGCAGCTGGGTATTCACTTCGTTTAATGACATGCGAAGAGCAGCCATGTCAAACAGCAGCCAAATGACAGAAGCTACGAACACAAACGCCAGCACCCTCCCACTGTCCCTTAAATATCTTCTAATCCTCATTATTGACATAGTTTTAATTTAAAAAAACAAAAACAAAAAAAAACGCTCCGTAAATGTAAAAACACGTCAAAGAACAATACTGAAAGTGCCGCTTCTGATGCACACTTTTCTAGTCTTTGCAGAAGTTATCTGCCTGCGTGGCATGCTAGAAATATTACACGGAGCAGCAGCGGTAGTCAGTGTTGTCACTCATAAATACAGCAGGGTCCGACTCCCGTGGCGCAGCACAAAGGTACAATGTTAAAGCACTAATTTGCCATAACGTACCGTACCGGTTCGGCCATGTCCAAGTCCGTGAACCATTACGTCTACCTCGAAATACTCCACAAACCTTTCGACGTCAAAGAGAAAAGTTCTCGGTTTCGCCGCAGGGTCTATCCACGCCACAACTTTAACTTCAGTTTTGTATGAGGACGTTGCAGCCGACTTCCACATAGTCAGTAAAGTGATTGGACGAAGTTTCTGGCCGGAAGGCAAGACAGAACGAGAACGCGAACGGTACAGGAAGCTGGGAGTTTCACCTTCAAAATAAAGCATTAAAAAAACTGATACTACAATCGGTTGTGTATGAGGGAATATGAGGGCCACACTAAATAAATAAATAAATGAAATGAAATAAAAAAGGCGAAATTTCGAGATTAAACTCGAAGTTTTAACTAACTCAAAACAAGGTAGAGGGTAGCAGCTGTGGCAGCTGTTTGACTTGAAACAACTTTAATCTCCACATTTGGACTTTATTTTGCTATCAAAATGGCATTTCGACTTTATTCTCAAAAAAAGTTTTTCAAATTATTTCTAAAGGTAGTATTTCAACATTTTTCTCAGAATACTATTTTTTTTACTTTATTCTCACAATAGTATTGTATCATGAAATTTCGGTTTTGCAACCTTTTTTGTTTTTGTTTTTTCTCTTAATGTGACCCTAATACTCCTTCATAGATATGGATGAAAACAGGGCTGCAGCTAAAGGTGGGTGGTTGTGGTGGCTAGAGGTGATCAGATCGATATTGTTAGTATCAATACCAACACTAGTATTGGTATCGGATAGATACTAGTGTGACAGGATCAATACTTTGTTTCTATCCACGAAGTTGTAGTATGTAGCTTACTGAATTGTTTTAATTTTTTTTTTTAATTGAAAAAAATTTCATTCAAAAAAATGAAAAATCAAAGTGGTCATGAAGATGTGTTCAGAATTTGCAAATTAATGATGAATAAACTCATAAGTTATGACACACTAATCTCCCTTACATATGCTGTCTTTATAGGCTAAAAGTATTGGTATTGATATTGGTATCAACAAAATGTATTTACTTGGTATTGGATTGATACCAAAATTTTCAGTATGGTACAGCACTAGTGGTTGCCCTCGCTCCCCCTGGGCGGAAATTACATTGCGAATAAGGACATCCAGCTCTAGCTCACTGTTACTCAATGAAAGTAATATAGTACACATTACACATATTTGTTAAAAGAGTTATTATAGTTTTGTATTTTCTAGATAGTTTTAATTTTTTATTTCATTTTGACTTTTTATTTTTAAATTCAGTTTACTTTCAGTTAGTTACCAGAGTTGAGTTTCTTGTTTTAGTTTAGTTATTTTTTTTATTTTTTTTTAAATTAGTTTCAGTGTTAGTTTTCGTCTTTTTAATTATTATTGTATAGAAAGCATATGTCAGAGGCAAGATTTAGGAAAATCAGTACAGGTAGTACAATAAAAATATATAACATTTAAATGCATTTGACTCAGAGTCCAAAGTTTCATTAAACACTGCTATCAAAGCCTCATCAGTCAAACTGTAATACAATTTTTACAAAGCTAACAAATATTAAAACTAAGGAAATAAATCGATAACTAAGGATATCTATTTTTATTTTATTTTAGTTAATTTTCCAAGGTCACAAAATCATTTCAGTTAGTTTTAATTTTAATTTTCCAAAATCTAGTTTTTAATTTAATTTTCTTCACAATTAGTTTTAGTTTTTTAGTGTATTTTAGTTAACTGTAATGACCTTTGCAGTTACTTTTCTTAGAAGTGTAACCTTATTTATTGTATATGTATTTATTTTTAGTCACCTTTAATTTGAATAGATTATAAATTTATGTTGGATATTAGGTTTTGCAATATTTCTTACAACTTGTTCATTATATAATTAATTACCTTATTATCATTTACCTCACCTTATAATAGTAATAGTAATAACATTTAAGATATTTCTAACAGCAACTTGTGAGAGGTAATTTTGGTTCCTATGTGACAGTATTTATGGTGTGACTGTTTTAAGAGTGTAACTTAAGTTACACTCTAAAAATAATTAGCTCTGAGTATCGTGTGTTAATAAGTTAATAATATAAAACTTGGGCTGAAGTCCCACAGGCCTACACAAACCTGTGTCCCAGTGAAGACACATAAGATCTTTTTCTTAGAGTTTAAGTTAAGTTAGCATTTTTCTCTTGTTCTTTTATGCAAAAAAAATAAATGTAATATCTATATCTTCACTTGTCAAAAGTTGTAGACAACTCCATCATTTTCCTCCTCCCTGCACACGAACTAACATCAGCTGATTAAAGTGCAAGAGTCCAGGAAGAAAGAGAGATGTTTGATTGTTGTTTGATTTGGTTTCTATCTGCCGTCTGCAGATAACTGAAGCACTGTAACTGTAGTGTGATTACTGAATGACATTACTGCAATACAGAAAAATATAACATGATTCCAGTAATGCGTTAATTTTGAAAATGTTACACTCAGCACTGGTAATGTTAACTAATATAACATGTAGTAAAAGCTACTAGTTAAATTATAGATGGAAAACAATACACTTGTAATTTTAGGAAGATGGACACTCCCTCATGTACTTACATTGTAGCTACATCTACAAATGAATGTTTATTCACATTCAAATCATTATGAATGTAAATGAATTTTCATCCAGTTTTCAAGTGCTTTTGCTTGGTTTTTATTTCTGATAGAATTTTCTGTGAAGGTCCTGGGTTTGAATCCACACTGGGGACTCTCTGAGTGGATGCTATCCTCATTTCTGCGTGGCTTCTCTCCAGATACTCTCACTTTCTCCCACAGTCCAAAGACATTCATTTAAGGTTAACTGATGATTCCGAAGTGAATGTGAGTTTGAATGGTTTTCTTTCTATGTGTTAGCCCTGCGACAGATATGCAACCTATCCAAGGGGGACCCAGCTTCTCGCTCTATGACAGTTGTGACCCTGAATTGGATAATCAGAAGAAAATGGATGGATGGAAAAAAAAGGTATTGAAAATGAATAAAATAAGATGAATATATATATCATAAATTCATAATGTATATATTCTTTTAGGTTAAGAGTATAGTAAACTCCAGGGGAATTTATATTTGGGAAACCCTTATCTTTTTATTTCAATATTCACGATCCTTATTGGATAAAGAAAATTCCAGCTCAACCAAAACTAATTATGGAAGCTTGTTTCTGTCACAGGACAGCACGGTGATGCTGTGGTTAGAACTGTTGCCTCATAGTGAGAAAGTCTTGGGTTTGAATCCATGATCTTGTTTGGACTTTGGAGTTTGCATGTTCTCCCTGTGTCTGGGTGGGATCTCCCCAAGTACCCTGGCTTCCCCTCACAGTCCAAACACATGCAGTTAATATGTTAGGTTAACTGGGGATTCTAAATTGCTCATATGTGTGAGATGTCTCTCTCCGTGTTAGCCCTGCCACAGACTGGCAGTTGGGATAATGTCCAGCCCAACCACAACTTTGAACTGGATAAGTGGAAGAAAATGGATGGATCTTTCTATACTGCTGAACTTTTTTAAATCCAAATTTTGGATTGTTATATCTCAAAATTAAGGTCTGGATTAGGGTGATGGGCTTACAGATATGTAATGCTTTTTCAGTAAAGTTTTTTTTTTCAGTTGTGGAAGCAACCTTCTAAAATTAGAAGGTTTGGTATGGCCAGTTTTATTTGTTAAAATATATTTCTATAATTAGAAGATATATATTTTAACAAATAAAACTGGCCATACCAAATTATTACAGCTAATTCGTTAAGAACTTTTACTTTGGAAGTTATAACCGGAAGCGCTCTGTTAACTCAGTTCCGCGTGTCCGAGTTCACTTTACACCAGGAACAATATTGCCAACACAAAGTAGTATAGAAGCTACGCAGGACGCGTAGTTTGACGGTGATGTGACATGGGCTGCGCCTTGTTCAATTGTTCGGGCACTTTTGTTAAAACTAGTCTGACATCATTTGTCTTGTCCTCATTTTTTAGAGGAGATTACACTGCACACACCTTAAAATGCAGTTTAACTTGATTTTCCACTGTGATTTTCGCCAGAAATAGTTGCTTATTCTTATTGTTGGCAGGTTTTCATTCAGTCACTTTGATCCATTAATCTAGGGCTGACTTTTAGATATGGACACATCACTAGCATTTAGGAGTTACCAGGGCAGCTTGTTATATTTTGCCTAAAAGTTTTAAACATGACTGGCCACTGAAGCAGTCAGATTGAATTCAGACTGAATTTCTCGGTTGTCGTGAAATTGTTAGGACTTGAATACTTTTCTAGTCAAGCTTTTAATATTATTATAAAATACCAAGAATAGAAGAACAATAAGCCTGTGTTAGTGCACACTTTAGTTCTGTTATCAGTATTCCAAAACTGCAGTGTCTCCGCTAGAGCTGCTAGATCTGGTATCAGATCAAATGCACAAAAGTTCTTGATTTTTTCCCCCCAGTTTAAATATTAAATTTGGCCTTTAGTTATTATATTATTATGATGTGAGGGATGGCAGAGCGGTGGAGGCAGAAATAAAAAGTCTTCCAGTCTTCTTTTTTATTCCTCTTTTAATCACAGCAGTGGATTAGTGCGCCATATTTACAGTTACATATTTACAGCTATATCTACAGTACAGCTCAACAGGCCAAACAGAAGAAAAACTCAAATTCAAGAAAAAGCACATCAAACTTTAAAGATGCCAGTCCAACACTAAATCTAACAACTGAGGAAGCAGCTTTGCTATACTCTGTTTCAGCAGCATTTCACCACCATTATCTGACAGGCTGTGCTTCTTGAGAGGAGCTGCAACTCCTATCTATGCAGTCAGTAGCTCCTCCTACTCAAGGAAATAACAGCTAAGCAATACAAGTACAAAATTAACTTATAGCATTGCTCAATCTATCATTCAAAAGACAATGTTAAGAAATGCAGTAACATTAAGAGAATGTGTCTGCTCTCTAACTGCTTAATATCAACACAGCTGTCAAACAAAAGAGAAAACGCCCCCATTCTCCAAACCAGATTTGCCACAAACCCCCAGGAAATTGACTATAAAAGCAATCCAAAAGGGCCTGGACTCGTTCCTGGGTCCAAGCAAGATGGTACAGTGTGGATGAGAAGTGAGAAACAAACAAATGAATCGAATATAAATCTTAAAGCTAGTATTGTTAATCAGACTCTATAGAATTTCACAAGTGACTTGGCAGCAACACAAATGCATACAACACAGCTGAATTGTGAGCACTACGTTGTGTGTGGAGGTCACAGGTCTCGCCATGGCAAGGGGGTCATTGTCAGGGGAAGATTTAAGAAGTCCAGATAATATATTACAATACAATATCAGTGACTGTAACTATTGTAGAATGTCAACAGTTTGTCAAAGCAGTTTGCTCACAGTAATATAGGCACCCCAGTTTTAATAAACACATGCACAAAAGCCTCCTTTTCTGTACATTTCTATTTGCTTCTGTGAGTTCACTTTGTTTTTCCTTCAAAATTCCAGTTTATATTTTTTCGGTTTACTAATATGTTTTTTTTTGTACATTTAATTTTACGTTTTAGTTTAATTAACTATAATAACCTTGGCTGGGTACACACACACACACACACACACACACACACACACACACACACACACGTGTACAATTGCATTTGTAAAACCTGTGTTACTGCAGCCATTAGGCAGTGATTAGTGGAGGCAAGGACAGGTTTTCCTCTTCATCAGCCGGCCTCTCATGGGAGTACCATTGGCTCCATCCAGCCTATTAACAGTTTCCAACATGAGGAGGGAGGAGAGTGTTACCTCCCATGGTGGCTGCCCTTAGCTGCACTACACACACTTTCATTAGCGTGTTAGCTAAATGATTGGCCTCAGGATAGCCCCCGAGCCTTGCAATGCATGTGCAAGCTTATATGCTCCATCCACTGGCCAAATTATTCATGTATTCACAGATTTCTGCATCTCACTCATGGTGGCATCATTTGGCCAATTTGATTGCATTTTGTGTAAATTAAACAGGCACGGGGGTTAGGAAACAGTACCAAGTTAAAGGTGACAACACAGTGATTGTCAAGCTTTAAATGCAGTACAACAGAACGGACACAAACAGGTAATGGTAGTGGACTTGGAATGAGCTTATGGAGAGGAAATCTGCCAGTTCATCAATTTAAATACGATTAAAATTGCTGAAGGGGTCTAGATCTGGCAGTGAGTTTCAATATTGTATGCCATTCGAGCCTATAGTTAATTAACAAATTGAGTAAATTATCAGCAGTTTGGTCAGTAATAAAAAGTTATCAGTTGTAACCTTAATTCTCAGTAGTTGTGATGATTTATATTCATTTCCTATGTGTAAATGTTGCCATTAACCAAAGGTGAAGTTGTTATATTTTGACCCATTTAATTCCTTTACCTGCACTTAAAAGAAGATTCTTAAGAGATTCTTAAGAGATTACCTTTTTGATTACCTTAAGAGATTACCTCGTTGTGCACCTTTTTCTACCCCCTTTTTCTACCCCCTTTGTACTACCTGTAACTTGAGCTGTTGCAACACAGAGTTTCTCATTCGTGAGATTAATAAAGTCTATCTTATCTTATCTTACTCTAAGGGGAAAACTATTCCTTATAGGCTCACTGCCCACTCAAAACCCATTAAAAATAATCCCAGAAATAATCCGTTACTGCCTATGATCACGGGACATTATTTTTTCACTCTGCAGTTACAAATACACCAGTGACAAAGATCATTTCAGCCAACTAGCCTTGCTGACTTTAATTGTGTGTTCTGACCTCAATACTATGGCGTGAGTTACTGACATAAGTGTTCAAAAACCTAAGAAGTAGCCAACATTCCCATCTTGTGTAGAAATTGTGTAGTAACTTACATGTAAGTGTGTTCTGAATGAGTCAAATCACAGGGTTTGCACAAGCATGAAGGCCCACTAGTCTTAGGTTTTGAGAGTGGTAAGTCACCTTGCCGAGAAAGTTCAGCACTTAATGTAAGAAGCATAAAAGCAATAACAGCTTTTTTGGCATGACCGACGTCTGAAACTTGCACTGTCATCGAATTTCCCATCAAAAGGATTCCACAAAATTAAGGCAAGTGAAAATCATCAGCTGACACTAGCATGTGTAAAATGAGCTAAATGCACTTGTATGATATCTTCGGAACATGTTAATTTGACTCTGGAATTAAAATTACAACAGTTGGTCTGTGTAATTTACATAGAGGTCATGTTGTGTTAATATGGCACTCGTTGAAATAGACAGCCAGCAACAATATGGTTAAGTCTGACCCACTGACATTTTCAGCTCCAAATTATGCACATTGTGTGAATTAAATTAATTAGAGAATTCATTAAGAAATATGGCTTGCGGAAACGAGGATAATATTTAGTTATGTGATGTAATTTTCTTTCATTGTTAAAGCTAATTTGTTTCATAACAGTTCCTGCAGTAGTTTTCCCCCTTTACTAACTATGATGTATGTAATTTGTTAGCCATTTAATTAATTATGATTAGAATTAGTGGATGTGCAGCTTGTTTTGACAGATGGCTCCCATCAGAGAGACCTTTGCACAATTAACTTATAATCAATTATATCCCATTTCTCGCTGTTTGTTACATCTTGAAGTTTGTGTAGAAAATACTCACAGCATATGCATCATATGAATGCTTTCCTGTGAATACACCAAATGAGAAATTATCTACAATTTGCCCAATAACACAAAGCAGGTAAACAACTGGGATTTATTTCACGCTTTGTGTGCCCTGTCTGCCAGTGTATACTTCTCAGTGATGGTCTCATCTGTATTTAATTGTCAGCTGTTTGATGAATTAATGAGATTCCCACATTAAAAAATGTGTCTCCCACTAAATGAGAGCACTATAAAATATTTATTGATTGCTTTAATAGGTGTTTTTATTTTTTCGTATTAAAAAATGTGCCGTATTATTTAACTCATTTGCCTTATACAGCGTCTGGTTTGACTAGTAACGCGTCATTTTACACACTATTATTTCAGGGGTTTAAATGCACCTCATAGCCTTACCTGTAAACTGAAAACCTGGCCGACGGTTCCTGTATCTCTCTGCTGTACGTGTTTAAGTCCACAAGATGGCGCTTTAGTTCTGCTCATGCTCACGCACTCTCTGTGGGAGGACAATCTGCTTCAGGAAGATCTTAAGGAAAGAGTCTGCATCAAAGACTGTTATTTTATTTGGGTTCCCAGATATATTTACAGAGGTAAAGCAAAACCAGGCAATTTTACCTTGCAAAGTACTGTCATGCAACATCAAAATATTGTTATCTTTTAAAAAGTGCTGAGATTTTCTGTCAAATTATGATAAATAATATCCAAATCAGCAGTGGCATGACACAGGTGTGGGCGCATTGTTTCAGAACACAACATTTAGCCCTTGCAGTTAAAAGTTTTTCTCTGCATTTAAACTATTTACCTCATTCAGTCTCCTCTTTTCTGTGTTTGTTAAGGCTTTGCAGAGACAGTTACGACAAAGGGAAGGAAAGGAGTGCACCATTTGCAGCACAGAGGTAGGAAATGTTTTCAAAAAGCTCTGTTTTTTTTAAAAAACAAATTACTGGGAATGTTATTTTCTCTGGGTGTGTTGAGAGAACGTTTTGGGAACTAATACCTCGACTGGATGAAAGTCTTGCATTAAAAAAAATAATTTAGCTGAATATCAGTTTATAATCTAATTTTTCGTATAGGTGGTCGTATTTCATTCCAATCTTGATGTGTAAGACCAGAATTGAATAATGCCCTTGTTTAAGAAGTCCACATCTTTTATCGTTTTTTTTCCAGGTGACATGAAGGTGATACTGATTTGGCTCCCACTGGATATGGCTTAATGTCTGACATAAAAAATAACTACATAATTTGTCTCAATCCAGAAGGCTGACTTGGCATGGACAGCAGCAGTCCTAAATGTCACCCTATAATGAGTTCTGGCCAAAGGTACACAGTTAGGACAGTGCCCGCTGGCACCTGGGATGCCCACTGGCTAGCTTTTTACCCCAAAGCCATTTGGACAACCCCGGTTTTCTTTGTGAACACTGGCGTACACGATTTGCATCCAAACAAAAAGTTTCAGTCTCAAAGTTGAATTTTCACCCTGGTAATGGAATAACATAAAGTAAAGATTTAACAAAGACTGTTTAGTTTTATTGCAAAAAACCCCGAAGAAGCATAATCTATGTAAAAGAACTGACAAGAGAATAGAATATGTGCAGAAGAAGTACGCCTCCTTCACCCCCATCAAGTTAAATGTAAGCACAGAACAAATGTTATACTGTATACTGTTTCATCTCAACTTGTGCAAAAGCAAATATTGCTAATATTTTAAGATCCTGCACAGTTGTCATACGAGAATCACGTGGACTGAAATGACTGCAATGATCATCCAGCACTTTGAATGATCCACTGAGTTGTTATCGCCTCAAATGAATTCAGGAAGAAGACTTTTAGTTTTGAGGAACTTGACTTCTTTTGTTTGACTGGTGCGGGACCTATTGGCAACACGCTGGGTTTATTATCTTACAAAGGCACAGAAGATGAGGGAACATTGTATCTAAATTAACTTTTTCTATTTCCTGGTGAATGAAATCAATTCCATCCTTTTATGTTACTTTTCATCTGCCTTTTGTCTTGTTGCGGAATCTTTTCTCTTTCTCTCTCATTCATCTGTTTTGCCCTTTCCTTGATCTGATAGCATTAAACATATAATTAAGTCATAAAGGAGGGGACTGATGAGTGTAGCAGATGGTAATTGCGTCCTACATTTGAATGAAATGATATGCATTGCTACAATTTACAGCCTTCGCCTCATATTTTATTCAGCAACCTTTTATCTCTTTTCCTGCAGAATTATTCTGCAATAAATTTAGACATCTTATCAATAGCTGGAATGATAGTGGCAGAAACATGGAAAAAATGAGCCCCGCCGTTTTATGCTGTTTAAAATAATTTTCCATAATAAAGGAGCTATCAGAGCTGCTCTATCACTGTAGAGAGGTGGATATCCCTATTCCTGGTAAGGCTGCCTTTGGTTTGTGGACAAGCTGTCACTCTCCCGTTAGTCTGAAGAAATGTGAAATGACGGAGGGAAGCAGTAAGTTCAGCCGAGGTTTTGGTAATCTCACGCAGGCACGTTATAGTCGGCATTTAATAACTCAGAAAGCAGAATTGACTCAACTATAAAAAGAAGTTCTTGTACTTGTTTACCACACACAGTTGTTGTCGCATGATTTGTTTATTAAAATGCAGTTTTACTGATATATTAATTTAAAAGAGCAGTAAATGCAGTGCTGTAAACAATGCTGACCACATCCCTGAGCGCAGCACAAAAATGATGATGATGATATCCACCAACTAAATAATTTGAAGACTGAGCGTAACTTGAGGGTTAAAAGTCACTCACTCAAAACTACAGCTGCTCCATTATTTGTTTTTATTTATTTCTTTATTACATATCCACACTGTTGACCTGTTTCTCAATATTTCAGTGCAGTTCAACCAAAAGGCAACTTATGGAACTCCAAAGAGCCAAAAACTTTCTTTAAAACACTTAAAACACCTGAACATTATAACCTCCCAGAACACACTGGAGGCTTGTTGCATTAGACTGCGTTAATTTTTATAAATCTATAGCACATGATGAGTGCATATGTAATGTGTGAAGATGACAGTGTAGTCTAGTTCTCTGTAGCATTCAGCAGAAGTCCTTAATGCCTATTGTAATAGTAAGGTTTAGTCTCAAAGCACCTACATTTTCTCCATTAAACCGAACGTTAGATGCAGCCTACATACATCACTTTGTTATCCAACTTTCAGATGGATTCTGCCTTCATGTGATCATTTGTACCTACTGTAATTCCTAATGAAAACTTCGCTCCTGTAACAGCAGTGAGCAGAACACTTGAGTGGAGTATTGCCAGAAGGAGCTTTTTGTTCCACTAACATGTTTTCCTTTCACCAATCCCTGGTGAAGTGCTGGACTCCACTGATATTTGAGAAGTGGTAACTGGGGCGTTATAGGTTTAATTCTCATGTTCCCTCCAACCTGCCAAGTACAGGCACTGGGTGCCAGCTGGAAGGCTTTTGAACGTAGAGGAGCGAGGGTGGGGGGTATTAGCAGGGGCAGAAGAGAAGAGGGCAAGTATACAGTACATACACAAGTGCCTCTAGACCTTGAAGGTGCTACAGAAGTGCTTTTCACATCTAGACACCCCAGGCACTTAGTGTTTAGTCATGATGCAGGTCCATTACCTTTAAGTACAAGTACTTATGTTTGGTCGCCTGTTTTTAAAGCCCTTCTAGCTTGAAAGGAATCTACCCGGGGTGACCCAACTCTATTTATTGATGCCTCCTGAGTTTCCACTTGCTGGTAATAGACTGGAAAACACAGATAATATGTTTGATCGATCAACGTGAACAAATTTCATTTGTTGGGATCAATAACAGTTTACAGTTGACAGAGCCCAAAGAACTACATTTATTTGTGCTTTGTGATTGAAGCTGTCTTTGTAAGCCAGCAATGTGAGGCACTCCAGACCAGGCCCATGTGGCAGGCATGGACTCTTCTGTTCTATTATTGCCAGCAATCTGTATTTAAAACTAATATCAGTGTGTGCTGCATGGCTTGGGGCAAAAGGCACCAAACCAATCTGATATACAGCATGAGTTTCTCTTCGGTTCCTTGTGATGTGAATTAGAATGTGAAAAATAACAATTCCCGTACATTTTTCACTGGTATCCATTTTTTCATTTGAGGGTGTAATGATTAGATTTTTTTTCCAGCAGCATGATTTGTATTATGTTTTCACTGTGTTCAAAACATAATAGAAAAGTGATGTGGAACCAAAGGGAAAAAGAGGAAATTAACTGACGTGCAGAAGAAAGACGTTTCCATGGCTCAACCTTTTGCGGTTTTCTTCATGTTTCTGCTTTTCATGATCATGGTCTGTGGAACACCCTGAAGACATGAGAGCCCTTGCTCTGTGTCACACAGTTCCAGGCCAGGCCGCTACCTTCTGCACACACAGACAGAACAGCATGAGATGGGAAGTCCACATGGATAAACATTTAATGTGGTAGGTGTTGCTTCAGGCAAGTGCAATTCGGTGGGAGTTTACTGTGTATACACCGGTCTTATGGCAATAACCTTCTAATGTAGGTGTTTTTGCAAAGGTTTTTCCTTCAGAATAGTAAACAGGTTCATGCTGGGCTCAGCATGAAAGGCTACATATAGGGATGAAGACATTCATCATTTGCAAAACCTATAAAAAAGTGGCATATGTGGAATTTATATCAACAAACATCCATGAAAAAAGAAAAACTCAAGAGATCACTACATCAAAACCTTGAAATATAATATGCTTATTATTCATCATGAGCGCCTTCATCAGTGCACAAACATGGGTACTGCGGTGTATTTTGAATGGAACCCACATTCTAGTAATAGTCACAAGTACTCCAAAATGACTCCAAAATGATCAAAATCAGACTTGCTTTTTAAACTTTTTCAGCAGTTGCCTGTTTATATTTATGCATCTGACAGCCATGGATTGGCATCAGCGTGTATTTGCTGAACTGGGTTTGACTCACTCCCAAGTGCACCATCATGGCCACTGCATTGTTGCTAATTTTATCTGTCTTGTGCTGGAAAGGAAGAAAGTAGCTTTGTTTCTTTTTGTTTCTTTTTTGGCTTAAAACACCCACCTGCTATGTCTGAAAATTACACGGTGAAGAAAACAATGAGCATAATGTCATCATAAACCACTGTAGAGGTAAGGTAACCAAAATAGTTGTGTTATAATTTTTTGAGTCCCCGTCTGTGAGTGACACCCGCACACTGCACACAGTCAGATAATTGTGGCCACTTGAAGGATTTCTTTCAATCACCATAAAGAGTGTTAGAAAAAACTGCTGTAACCTATTATGCCGTACACATGCCGTAATCTCGTCTCACCTTTAATGCTTTCCTTTACTGTATGACCTTAATCCAATTTGTGACCCCTAGCACTGCTGACTAGAACCGTAATGACCACTGTTGCTAGTAAAGATGCTGCTTTTTTGGAGCCTGCTCTTACTGCAGGCTTTGTGTGTGATTGCTGTGTGGCCGCAGTCACAAGGAGAGGCATGTACTTGGAGGACAATGCATTAAGACTGCTGGTCCCTATGCCTTAGATTTGGCACAGGTTAGGGAGAGGCATGAGATGCATATTGTTTGTGTTCATTTGAATAAGGACAAATGTCAGATTTCCATGGCTCCAGGCAGCCTGCATGTTAGATGATCAACTCTTTTGGGCCCCTGGATGTGGGGTCATCAGTACCGCTTCCAGGTCACTGTCACTGCATGCCGGTTTGGGGCCATAATTGACCTTTTGACAGAGCACAGGGAGACAGCCTTTCTCTAAGGGCAGGAATAATCACTTTAGATTTACTTGTGGCTGTGCTCATGCTAGCTAATTAAGATGTTTGTTCTGTTAAAAATTTAATTTGGGATCTGAGACATTGTTTTTATAGTTATTTGTTTGATATTTTATCAGTTTAAAAAAAAACAAAAAAACTCTAGATCACTTAAAACAGCAGATAAAATGTTGACAACAAATCACTGATGGTTCATTGAACTTTTTTTTTGCATATGAAAGTCCTTTTTTTGCCTCAACTTACATTTGTCTACCATAATAAAACTTTTGGTCACTTCTACACAGGTGATTGCTGTACATTCATAATGTGAGTCAGGCAGCAGCTTTCTTCTATGTTTAGTATGTGTTGTTACGAATCAGTACTTCTTATAGTATGCTATAATAGTGTCATCCCATTCCCCGCTGTTCTTGTGTGTGTGGCTGTAGAAAAAGGTTGAACACAGCCTGTATCCCAAAAAACCCTTGAGCTCCCTCAGGCTTCTTTCCAGTCCAGAATCTCCAAAGAAGCGTGCACTTACCCTTGACTGTGCTTGTTATTCCACACAACACAACACAGCACCCATGGCCATGTCTCTGTTTTCATAGCCCTTAACATTAGCTTTGATTTACACTATTGCAATCTGTATTATATGTATTATACTTATTTCTAACACCTTTGCATGATTTTTAGAGTTTTATTCATACTTCTCCTGCAATTTCTTCTTCTCATTCATCTAAATGACAATATGTGTCATGTAATAAGCTACTCTCCTCGGTTCCTGAGCTATCACCTAATGCCCTAAAACACACTTCTCTTCACTTACACAATCCTTGAAAATGCTGCGGTGTTTCTTTCAGACACTATGTATTAAATCTAGTTGCGAGTTTGAGTGTGTAGAAAAATGTTCTTTGCTGGGATCTTTTGAGTATTTACAAAAAAGCAGCAAGAATGCCAAGGGCCAGGCCTTTGAGACCAGGGTATTACATTATTAATTAAAATACAAGTCGCCTTGTTGCCCATGGGTATACAATGTAACACACTTGATTGAATCAGGTGGTGGCAGCCCAGGCCTTTTTTATTTTGCGCTTGAAGGGACGAGAGGAATTTGAGCTCGGCTGTATTACTCTACACACAAAAACATGTTTTGAGAAACGGTTGTGAGCTGTCACTGTGAGCTACAGTAGATTTAAAATGCAGTTTTAAATTCCCATGTAGTAGCTACGCGTGATCCATCAACTAACTTTTTCACTTATTTTGGAGTTTAAATAGCTATTATACAAGTTTTGGTAGGAGTTATTTTATCCTTCTTCATTTGTTCCATGAGAAAAAGGTAGATTCAAATTAATGATTACATTTTTCTAACTGGGGACTCTAAGCCAGATTTTTACCAGTATTCATGTATGCTAATGATGTAAAGTGACTTTTTTTTGCAAATAATTTGAGAATATTTGCACCTTGTCGTTTAGGCACCTATTTATTGACCTAATGCTGCCAGATGCATTACCTAGTTAGCACAGGTGACTCAGGTGGTTAGTCATATGAAGTTGGCACATTTAGACATCTTTAGGTCGCTAACTTACTAACTCACTTGGGAGTGCTGGCAGTGTTTGCACAATTTTGAGTTAATGCTACCTCATTATGTATCATTTGATAATGTGATAAACCAACTTAAACATGGAGTTATGACTATAAAGCACTGAAAATATACGCTACAATTTTCCACAGCCTTTCAAATGGATATTTTGGGGCATTCATTCATCTTCTTTCTCTTTAGTTCAGGGTTATCCCAGCTGTCACTGGGCAAGAGGCAGGGTACACCCCGAACATGTTATCTGTTACATAGAGATAGACTATTCACACCTATGGTCATTTTAGAATGAACACAACCCCTCCCATCCATGTCTTTGGGTGGGAGGAAGCTTCCCAAAGACAAACTCCAAACAGAAAGGCCCCAGACTGATGAACGGAGGACCTTCTTCTAATAACAGTACTAACCACCACACAAACGTTCCACATTTGTTCATCTTATTAAGCACCGTCTTTTCTTTTTATGTGTTTAAATTTAAACTTGTTACTCCTTACACAGGCAGTCAATATCTCTAGGTGAATTTTTTAAAATTTCTAGTCATTCTAATGAAGCGCTGTCTCCTCTGAGGTCACCACAGGGCAGGCATGCTAAAAGTTAGACCAGTGTGACACCTTGGTAATTGGAAGACATCCTCTGGTTCCCAATGTTAAAGACAAATCACAACCCCTCTGCCAGCCGGTAGGTTTAATTCCTAACAATAATAACACAACTTTATGTTATATTATGCTACATTTAAAATACAATTTCCTCTGCTGTCACCCAACATAACCCTTTGTTTCTTGAATATTTGTACCCAGACTATGGGGTAACTTTTATTTTCTACCTTATTGCACATAGTTTTCTATAAAGTGTAGACAAACTGTAGGAATCGCCCTTCATCCTCATTAAGACTCTGTCCTACAGAAGTGTGAATATGTAATGTTTTAATAAGCTCCTTGACAGAATCTAGGTGGTCCGAGTTCTTTAATGCTGGGTGAGGTAATGGCACGCAATACTGGAAAAAAAGGTAACCATAATGAGTGTTCATGTGTGTGCGAGAGAATGATGGAAAGAGCAAGCAAGTGTGCATAAGCTTGGTCATTTCAGTGAAATTTTAAAATTTTGGCCCTTTTTCAGATTTTAATTTTAAATCTCCTCTTCTCCCCCCCCCTCGATTCCTTGTGACCTCCGGTCTAGGTCTGTTAGCTGTAGTCCAGGTCACAGCAGAGAAATGAACAATGGAAATATCAAAGCCAGCCCAAGGCCTTTACATTTGGTTTTGTGCTCCAGGTAATCACAGCTTGCAGATCAGTAGAGAGAACAGCTGAGGCCTTGTCTTCTCCTTAGCCTGTCTTTTATTCTTGTGTTCACCTTCATAAGTGTGAATTCACTGAGACTAATTATGCCAAATTATGCCAGATTGCAAGGATATTATGTTTTAATACACTATGGCAACTAATACTTGAAATGGCTAATAAGATGTGCTTAACAGAGAGGCTGAGCTCTTTGAAATGATAGTATAGCCTATCCATTAGACACGAACCTGGATCCATCTGGATACAAAGTGTTTGTGAGTAAAACAGCCCAATTGTGTGAGATCGTGGCTGGCTGTTGTTGTGTGAGGTTCTGAAGTGTATCAAGAGGCACAGCTGAGTGAGTCGAATAGTCTGTGGTCTATTGATAACTCGTGCCTGTTTTAAAATCCTGGCACAACAATGCAACTAGGGCCTTGTGTGCTCCACTGAGCAACAATACCTCCTCTCACTGGCAGCTTCAATGTAACGATGACAAACAACAATAAAGGCTCTGCTTTTTTTTCACAGGCCTCTCATTCCTGGCACCTTTTGATAAGAATATTTTAAAGTTTATCCAGAGATATACTCTAGGTATTATTAGAGTGCTAATTATTTTTAGATTTTAGCTTCGTTATTTATATATTTTTAAAAAGTTGATCAATATACAGCTTTTAAAGGAAGATATACACGGAGACTAACTTTGCAGAGACCTATCCGTCTTTATAATGCTTTGTTTTCTTTCCTGCCGCTACACAAACACAAACATAGAAACACGCACGCACACACAATGCTGGTCTTCATTTTTCCTTTCTTGTGCCTCTCCCTGTCTGTCTCGGTGTGCGTATAGAGTTGGCTGGCTGGGATGGTAGCTGGGAGGTATGGTAGAGTGTAAGCAGTGTTGATGTGGATGGCCCCTGGTCAGAGGCCAGGGCCTGGCTGTTAAAACGCAGCCTCTTTTGTGCGTCAAAGCCAGCATTGCCGGTCCCGTTCCACCCCTGTCGCTAAGGGTGGGGAGGCATTTACCCATTCTATTGGCATTGCTTGATGCAGGGCTAAATGGCATTGTTACAACGTGCCTCTGAGAAGTGTTGACAGGTCCATATGCTAATTTTAATGAATACAAGGAGATGTGGTTTTATTCACCTCAACTCAGCGGCAGAATCCTATCCCCACCAAGACTAGCAAATATAATTGCAGCAAACTCAAATGAGCTCATTAGGAAATGTATTGAATTTACACATTATTTCCAGTAGTTAAGCTGAGTTATTTTCCCTAAGGACTCAATTACATACTCATTTGTGACTCAGGTAAATGGCTTTCTGTGTGTGACTTTTTCAACTACAAAATTGTAGTCACTGAATAATTTGTAAGAAAGCTGTTGTACAAGCTTATCTATTGACATTCATTTGTGTGATTCTGGAGGGGGGGGGGCGACTGCAGACAAGATAGCTTCTCCCTTTTGTTCCGTTGTTCACTTCATTTGGTTAACTCATAACATTTCATTTACTCGTGAATTATTTGAAAGCGTGCTCATTTGTATTCAGCGGGCTACCTTGTAATGTTTTGTTCACAACGGCCTTGTTGTCTTTCTGAAATGCTTAATTTCACCACGGAGTGTGTAGCTGAACTTTTAGTCAAAAGTGCAAACGCGAAAGTCCTTTTTTTTCCACGGTGAACGAGGAACAAAATACTCGATCTAAAAATTTTTAAAAAAAGACCTGGTGAGTCAGGGTTCAGTATCAGGGATTATGCCATCCTACTGCACTCTGAAATGAACGTGTACATTCATCGAGTGAGTCACTTCTCGCACCATGTCCTCCCTGAGCCACAATGAAGAGATTGTTGGGGGGAATGGACATGGTGTGGAAACTATGTGACAAAGAGGAGTGCCCAAAATTGAAATGGCTTGTCAAATTGCTGTTTGTTCTGTGTGAAAATGGCCCGATTTGCTGGAAAACAACAAAGAATTTTGGATGGGTAAGCATAAGGGTTTCCACAGAGCTTTGTATTGGCTTGTGCTGGATGAACTAAAATGACTCTGGCTTTTGGCAAAATTCCCAGGAGCACATTGAAGACAGTTTCAGTAGCTGAAGTGGACTTCAGTGATCGAAATGTGTGGTCTGTGGCATGCATGATATAATGTCCATTATTTAGCTGTGATCTCTTTATGATTTAGAGAGTTGTGTAATATAGGGAAACATAGTAAGAGTCTTCTTTACTTTATTGAACAGTACATAGTGAAGGAGAGCAGAGTGTCTTGTCATGAAGGCTGTCCTTTATATTCAGACTCAGTATATTCAAAGGGCATTGCTAAGTCCTTACCAGCTTTGCAGGGTATGTAAAATTTAGTTTTGTGTCATTCTGAGCACCTTGGTGTTGTGATTTCATTGTATCATGGTGTATGCTGTGAATGCTGGCTGTTCTTGCCCCTGGAGTGGCCATAAGGATACTGGGACTGGGCCCAGTGCTGCCCTAGCCCTGCAAGCCTCGATCCAAACACATCCTCTGCACTCAGCTGTAAATACCACCAACAGCTGGTGGCACACAAGTTAGTCGTGCTTAAACAAATTCCTGGCTTACATGTAAATGGGCAAGGGGGTTCTTCTGCTTCCTTGTCAACCAGGCCTCCATATAAGTAACAGTATTAAACAACCTAGTTTTGGGAATTAAGTAAAGAAATGATATAGGCATGTTTGGGCAAAGAGGAACAGTTGGGAAAAGATGGATTTTACTCAAGTAAAAATCTATACAGAGATAAGAAGGCAGTTTTATCAAGCACGGTAGATAAATGCATAGAAATAATATCTATTCATTCCAGTTAAAAACAACAGAAGGTCAAAGTTTTTGGAAACACAAACCTGTTTGATCCCACCTAGCTCGCTCCCACTCCTCACAGACACATAGCTCTGTTTAGTGAGATAGGATTTATCAAAGTCACCTTTGAGCTCAGTAGCCCATCTAGTGCTCATGGTATCACACATAATGACATTCAGTGTGGCCCAGATCACATTTGTGATAGCATATTTGATACAGCTGTACGCTAGCAAAGAATAACACAGCCTAAAAGAATAAACCCCCCGTTTTTTCAGTTTAAACACAATCCATTTTCCAGTGTAAATCACTTGTCACTCTATTGCAAATGTAACTGCTCTGATCTGAAAGAGAGAGGTGGAGTGAGAGAAAGAGAGAGAGTAAAGATTATCTTTTGGGCCATTTCACTGGCACCGTTGCGTGACAGAGACTGACAGCTCTTTCAGATGACTGACAGGTGTCCTTTGAAATGGCGGTGAAGCAGCTTCTGTTCAGACTGTTGAAATGCATATTTGGAGCTCTTATCATAAAGGCATGGATGGCCCAGATAGGTGCCGTTAACATTGCAAATGGCTCCAGAATTATTCATTGTCAGTGCTGCGGGAAAGAATGGGGAGTGGGGGGTGGGGGTGGGGGTGGGGG
>VVHJ01004676.1:15971-36304 GCA_015107715.1 Tylochromis polylepis | reverse complement strand
TACAAAAAATTACAAAAAAAAAAAAAAAGACAGGTTGTGATGCAGTGGCTGACAGCCTGGACTAAAGTGAGACATCATGTCTGTCTGTGATAAAAACACGGCCACAGTAAATAATAGTCACTCTCCATCTTGACATCTGTCATCTGAGTGGAAATGGATGGGGAAATGACCAGCTCTCTATCGGCCGGGCTCTGGCTGCGTCGCTGGCTGAATGATGCAAATAGAAGATAATATCAGTGGTATACTGAATGGCATTACTCCAAATCTAATGTCATTAAAAAGGGTGGGTATTAGCTTTGCTGTCTGGAGGTGGTGGTGTGGGCTGCTGTAGCTTGACTGACACACAGATTAAGTGCAGTGACAGGGAGCACAATAAAGTCATCAGAGAATGTGACATGTCAGTTAGGGGGGGATGAAGGGATGAATTGTCACTCTCTGTCAGAGCCCATCCTCTCTCTTATCCATGATGTCCCATACACCACCGTGGGAAAACAGGACAGCACGGCCACATCAGACAAATATTTATTCAGGTAGAGGATAAGCATAGCCGCTCGAGCCCTCCTGTTCACTACATGTTTGTAAATTTGCTGGCAGAAAAAGACTCGACGATGATGAGCCACTGTGCGACTTTGCTTTTCAGAGCCATCACTCTTAATTTGTCAGTGCAATGTTTGAATTATGGCGCTAAAATACACAACGCTGAGAATAACGTATGGTTGCTTTCTGCTGAATGCTGCAGTGTGAAGTTTACAGTATTTCAATTCATATTTGATTTTAAAATTGTGATTACAGAGGAAATTAAATTGACCCTCTAAAAGATTGCACTCACTTCCTTTGTAAAAATGAAATACACATAAGTATTTTACTTATAGAATATTAAAACAAACAAGCAGTAGTTTTATATCTTGTATTATCACCCCAAACCACAATGCTTCCTTTCTTTGTAAGAGAAGAATAAATTCATTATCCACCTTTGTGTCAAGCTACCTAAGCACATCGATATGGGTCTGGAGATGAGGTATCCTTGGGATTTCATAGTATACAGTCTGGCCAAAAGATGGCAATGTTGCAGTGCTGAATTCCAAATGAGCTTTCTACAAGTTGGCCCCCCATCACTGACTGGCCACTGCCTTCCTCTGCAGCCCTCTCCTTTCCAAACAAGCCCAGAAATTTGTAATCCTCACAGGGTATAACTGCACTGAAGTGCAGGATTAACGTTTGAGTCAACCCCTAAAGTTCTACCAGGAAAGTTGATTACATAGAGGCTGATGGAAAGACAAAGTTGGAGGTGATAGGTTGATGGAATAGAGCCACACAAGGTTTTGCATGTATTTTTCTCTGGGATAAACTATGTGCTGCTTAATATCAAATAAGTGTATTTTAAAAAAAATGTTTTAATGCAGTCACATTCTATCACAAATTTACCATTACTCCATTACTCTTCAGTTTTTCTTAAATGGAGCGATTTCTACAGTGTTGATTTTGGGCCACTATTTTGTCCTTTACATGCTAGTTTTTAAGTTCATTTACATTTTACATTTTAACCTCTTCAATCATGTCTGCACATGAAATAAAGTTTAGCTAGATTAAGTGCCATTTTCTATTTGAAGATTTTTTTTTCTGAGTAGTTACATACAGCACAAAGGAATTACAGTGCATTTGGTGCAGCCAAATAGGCACCCAACAGAGCAGCAATTGTACAGCTATTATAGCACTAAAATACTTGCAATGTGCCTCTGTAAATGGATTATGAAGTTGTACTGAAATGGTTAACAGAACTGGTCTGGTGAAAACAAACTCTTAGTTTGCCACTTTCAGCAAAATTGCATCCTTCTTTAATGTTTGCAGAAGAAGATTCAGAAAAAAAAATCGCTTATTTGAGTAGACAAAACATTTCCATTAATTATAGAATAGATGTAGAAAAAAACCCTTTAAAAATCGCTTTAACTTCACACACCTGGTCGCAGACTTTTGAGTGACACTTGTTTGCGCTGTTGTTTGGAAGGAAGCAGGGATAGAAGTCTCTCTCATGGCCACTTTGCTGGTCTTTATTATTGGCTTATTGCCTTTAAGCTGTCACCACTCAGAGCATTTCTTCTCTCAGGGGATTGTCTTCTGGGACTTGAGAGAACTCGGCTGGCTCTGGCTACTCAGATCTGTTGCACACTGCTAGTATCTCACGTTGCATGCAATCTACTGTCACTGTGCTTATTTTCTACAGATTTCGTCATAAAGCACCCTCTTTGACATTGGCATTATCTAATTCAGAAGTAAAATAAATAAATTTTAAAAAAGTTAATCAAATCTTTCTTTTGGTCTGCATCCTACTACATGTTTTTATTATGCTTTATTATGTCTGTAATATTACATGGCAGATAGTCCCTGGTTTAGCACTGCTTTATCCTTAGGCAAATAAATCGCACTGTACAATGGGTTGTGGATGTTTCACTGCATAAGGTCAGTACATACAAAGAACACAGGAGCTGAATGCCACTGGAGCCTCAGTCAGGTAGCCTCATTGCCTCAGGCAATTCTTGTTTATTGGCTGTTGTATTAGTGAAAGTGTGCCCGGTAGACATCCAACTAACATCTAAGAGACATGAAAAAAAAACAAACAACTTAAATATTTGTAATTTGGGGAAAAAAATAAAAATGCTTCCTCACTGTTTTCTTTATTTTTACTGACACACTCCTATGGTAATCTCTTGATTTATATGGAATAAAACAGGTTTCAGGCTTTTAATTTGGAAATGTGACAAACAGTGAGGCACAAAGGGAAATAGTTGGTTTGAAGTGTATAGAAATCCTAAGATTTAGCAAGAGGGTGTGATTTTCTGCTTCCGAGCCTAATCCCACCATTCCTCCACCTCTCCTCTCTTATGCCAGTCACATTTTCTAATTAGCTTTCCCTGTGGAGGAAGAAGATGGATTATATTTTAATATCTGGGGCCTAAAATTAGTTTATATTTTAGCAAGTTAGCACTTCTGAGAAGTTGATTTACTCTTGAAGCTGTAAAACCCGTGAGCTTGCAATTAATCATTCTCTTTAGTCTCGTTCTCAAGGAAAAAGGAACTCCAGTGTCACAGTCTGGATCACAATAGGTAAACAGCTAATTTACACTATTTAGAAATCACCTCTCTAGTATTGTACAACTCATGACACTCACTCCCTCAATTGTTCTATCCCAGTCCTGTTATTAATTATAGCACACTTTAACAAAGCGACGTTGTCTATGACTAATCATCTACACAGAATGATTAAAGATGTTCTTCACTTTTTTGAATTATTTGCTCCCGCTCTGTCTGTATTCATTCATGAGCTTACTGTTTTTTTTTCCCCCTTGGTCAAGATTTTGGTTTCGCATTATCCGATTACCAGGGTCCCGAGAGGCTTCCACAGGCCAATCCATCAAGACTAAGGGGTAGAGGGAGAGCTGCTGCAGATGTACAGCACTGAGAAATTAATGGCTATTAAAAGGTATACACGGTATATATATAATCTCAAGACTTTTCATGTGCTATGACATTACATGATGCTCTGTGTGACTATATAAAGGTGTCACTTTTTTCACAAAAGTGTTAAAAGTCATCTGTTCATGCAGATGTTCTCAGTTTATTAAAAAGTTATTTTTCAAAGATGAAATATTAGTCTATTAACCCAATAAGCTTTAATATAACCAGTAGGAATGAGTAGAAGCATGAAAGCTGTCATTGTGAAAACAAACAAACAAACAAACAAACAAACAAACAAACAAACAAACAAACAAACAAACAAACAAGACAGCTTGAGTGCTTGACTGACAAGAAGGTGCATAGATTCTGTTCTTCTCTGCAGTCCTCCCTTACAGCCACACAGAGTGAGGAGAGTAACTCCTAAGCCTGGATCTGGCATGGCTTTGGGCTGTTGTTTGGTGACTGGAGGTAGAGCTGTATCGGGAGGATCATCAGTGCCTCTCTCCCAGGGAGATGAGCAGCATAGGCCAATTTCATATGCGGGGCTCGGCCCCTGGGTCTGAGTGGAGGTGGGCTGGGTCCACCCAGTATCCTGGCTTCATTAATCATCCCGCCAAAGCTTACTGGCAAACCCCCTCTCCGCCCTCTCCTAGACAACCCCTTGGATTACACAGAGCCAGCGAAATGTCAGGCTAAATCTGAGTCTTGATGCAGATAATCATTTCAATAATATTTCTCCATTTGTGCCCTCGATGCCAGGGGAATAAAGCTTTTCCACTGTCAGGTAGCATAAGACTACAGTTGGTGGGAATACTTGACTCTGAGCCAGATGGCTTAGCCATGCTTGCAGCATATGTTCAACAAGCAGGCCTGTGCCAAGTACGCATTAGGTTTTTATTAATTTGAAGCACCCAGGAATGCATAGGTATATATTTACCTGATCCCACCACTATTCACCACCCCTGAACAGCAGTACTCCCTATAGAAAAGTTAACTACACTTTGCTTGTGCCTGCTGGAAGAAATAATACCAAGGTTCTTAGTTGATGAATTTAGTTAATACTAATATTTATAGTTTCCATAGCACAAATAAAACATTTGCTATATGAACCTAAAATATGCATTATGTAGTTAATGTTGAAGAAAGTGCACAATTTAAAAATGCCCTCTTTGCTCGTCATCTTCCCTAAAATGAGGATGTTATCACTAATCAAAGGTAATTATCATCTACATTAATGGCTCTAATATCTGTCATAGTGGCGTTGGTTGTTGGAAAGCAAATTACCATTTAGATGCAGGAATATGGTTGGGTCCAAGACAAAAGAAACAGTTCTGCATGGGAGGGCAAATTTATTCATTACCACTAAGTTGAACTTCCTTTTAACAGCCCTGTGCTCTGCAATCCTGGGAGTTCTTTTCCCAGTGACTTATAGTAGTGCAGGGGGAGGGTGGGAGGGTGGCGCGCCGAAAATGTCAATAGAAATAGTAAGTGTGAGAGGGAAGGCTTGCCTAATTAGTGCCCATTTAGATTTTATGACGGCTCTGAGATCTGCTCTTCCTGACAGAGAGCACTATAGTTGCATATTGTCCTAGCCTGAGGGAACCATAGGAAAATCCAGATTTATTGTACCTATCATACCAGCATATTTCATTTGCCATTATGAGATGCCATCTTGCAATGATGCCAGATTATTTATTACAGATTAAATTGTGGGACCTAGGTGGTTGAGGAACATTTCAAAGTACCATTCCTCTTATTAAGTTCTTCATTATCTGCCCCACTGTGATCTAAAAGCTCCCTCCTTCCTACCTGCGTTAACAAATACATTACTGATTAGACAATGCCTAACTGTTTTTCTGCTCTCTGCATTAGTGCCAGTGCGCACAACACAACTCATCTGTTTTGTCTACTTAGGGAGGACTGAGGGAAGATTTCATTAAGCCTAATTTCACACACAGAAGTTCTTTTTCTTTTGTTCTGGCTTTTTACTTTTTAATATAATTTGCAGCTACAAGGAGATAACGTTCAGTTTTATCTTCAGGAATTTTTCTGCAGTATCCTACCAATACAGCAGAGTATCTTTAGTTTTATTTACACTTAGATATACATTTATGTCCTCTGTGACAATATAAACTGACACTATTTAGTGTATTAGGTAGTGTTTATTTCCAGTGTACCTTACACCCCAGGATATTGGCATTTATTCTATTTACACATCAATATTACATCTCCACGTAGGCCTTGAGAGTTGCGTTTAAGTCATTGTGCAGCGTGGTATTAAAATGTACTCCATACTGTGAGGGGAGCTCATCAGGGAATAGCTAGGCCCTGGACTCCCATTACCCAGCATAAAAGTGTCAGCCACTTTAATTACATTCATGCCTTCCCCAGTCCATTTTGTTTCAGCCGCAATCAGATCTCGTGGCTCTGTCTCAAGCAGTTGGACAGTATTAGTTGTGAGGTGAGGATCTAACAGGATTTTTAGATTTTTTTTTTCCATTTGTCCAGCCGAAGTCATGATATATGAGTCAGAGCAGTGTTTAGACGTTAGATGTTACAGGTGTTCCCAGCCAGTCATGGATCTTCAGTCACAGGCTTGAATGCTTTGTCTGCTGCTCGATCCCTCAATGTGAATTTGAGTATCTGTCCCTGGAATTGTTGATTAAGTTGGCATACCCAGCCACTAAATATCAGTGCACCCCACTGAGAGTGGAAGAATTGGTTGTATACAGGACACCGTCACAGATAAGGGTGAAAGCTTGGGGGGGGGGGGCGATGTGAGGGTCAAGTTCCACCGGTCAGACTGTTAGTGAGTGCGGAAGAGGCAGTGTCACTTACTGTTTCACGGGGAAGCTTCCTGACCTTCTAGGAGTGAAAGCAAGATCCTCTCTTGTTTATACTCAGCCATGGATCAGTGCATGGAATATGTCTACATCCTCTCAGCCAATTTCACACAGAGGAAGCGCAGTGTGGGCGGCCGACACAAGCCGTTTCCCCCAGACGATGAGGCCCATCCCTCACGCATGTCCTCTGTCTGTGAATGGAGGTGTATAGAGACAGATAAAGATAGAGGCATTCTACTGCTCCACTGGGCCACAGAACTATCCCTTCCCCAGGGACACTTATGTTAGGACCAGCCTCTGGCTTAGGGTCCATATCTAAGATACAGGGTACTCTCTCAGCCCAAAAGTAATAAATCAATTAAGAGATTCATTGCATTCTTCTCAGATTGATTGTTTGTGTAAAACACTTTAATTCTGGTTTTTTTCCCCCTAGCAGCATAGGATGCATCACAGAAGTGCATCTTTTACTGAACAGTGACTTTGTGAAATATACATAGACTCAGTTGAAAATCCCTGTTTTGAAATGATGAGTCAATGAGTCCTTCTAAAGGTAATTTATAGGGCGAGTAAGTGGACATAAAGCACTCAGGTGAATTATCAGAGAAGCCATTAATTAGCGTTAATGATTCAAATGGGACAAGCACATTTGCTATAAAAACTATTTATGATGCACATTAAGGTCAAGCTTTTCTTACAACTAAGATTCACACACGTATCACTCATTGAAAGAGAAGTACAAAACCATCCTCCAAACTCTTAATGAGAAAATAAGGGATTTTTACCATTGTGGCTCAATCTAATTTTGGATTAACAATCAAGAGGTAATCACACCTCAGTCAGTGATCCCACTTCAGAACCACACACTGCTCCTGAATGAAGCCTCTTCACTTCATGCCCAATTGATCTAATTACATGAAGGAATTCTCGCTCTCCGTCTCTCTGATATAGTAGTTCCTGTTATATCCAGTTGTTCACTTAATTAATTCCTAATTCTTTATCACACTGGGGGACCTAGGAAGATGACCCAATATTCTGCCTTTCCAGAGCCTTCTTTCAATGGTTTGTCCTGTTTTTCCTGTACAGCCCAAGGTGAACGCATCTCCAATTGCTGTCCAGTGCTCCTCTATGATGCTTCTCTTGTAATCAGCGACCCCTGTTACTCAATTACGGGGTGTGAATTTGGGCTCTTTGGTGACCTTCTCCCAGTGATCCTACTACTGACCCTTCAATAAGAGCACTGCCTTCACACCACTGCTTTGTGTGTTGCATTACATTTTTTTTTTCATTTGTGGGATCTTTATGAAGAGGGAAATGAAAGGAAGCGGGTCACTCATGTTGTGTTCTCACATCTACCCACTTCAGAGGCTCTGAGCAGGGGCTCGGTGTTTACTTTGATTCTATGTAGGGTACACCTTAAGTTCAAGGGTTGGAGGGCAGGAAGCATCACTCTCTTGTAGGTAATCATATCCAGCTTTGTGCTCCTTGTACCCCGACACTGAGGGTGGCAGCTTAAAGGCTGTCTCAAGCCTCGTTCCACAACAGACCACACGTGTGATATCCACAGCAGCCACAGCAAACCTCTTTCTCTTGTCTGTGTGAACATGAGGGCTCACTGCTGTGTTGATATGCATTTCCTCTCTGTAGCAGACCAGTTTTTTATGTACCGTACTCATTTCTAGCACTCCGCGGTTTTAAGATGACATATTAGCCAGCTCCGGGGTGGTTAAAGGTGATGCAAAGATTACAGCTATTTACTGAATTATCTGTCTGTGAGACTACCCTCATATCTCTGCATATATTACCTTGAGCTTGAGTTTAAAGAGCGATTGCTCAGAACAAGGAAGTTAAAGAGGCAATTACATAATGAAATGGGCCATCAATTCTGTTCGTGGCCTTTTTCTCTTTGAACAGAGATGGCCCAGATATCCCTGGTTTAGCTGACCCAGTAGAAGTACAACTGTTTGTATTAAACTCTCCTTTATCAGGGGACTAAGAAGCTGCATAGGTCTGTCTGGCTTTCTATCTCCATTCTGTAATTCAGTTATTAATTACCCTTCCTCTCAGAGGAGCAGCGGCCATTGTATTTACAGTGTTTCCATGGTGACCCTAGCCCATTTATAAGGTTTGTGTCAGTATTAAAACAAGACCTGTATTCAAATGGTCTCCACCTAAATATAGCCGTGTCTCATAATGTGCCAGTTATTATAGTAAAATTAACACTGCTCCATTTCAGGCTGGATTATATTACTTACTGGTAATATTCAGCAGTACTACAGCTTGCAGTGAAAATGTAGTATAGAAGATTCTTATGTTAAGATCATTATATTCTAGGTCAAATTCTAGGTTAAACTATCATTACATTTAGAAGTACATGCATACCACGCACACACTCCTGGAAAATAATTGCATAGTACTTACCAAGTAATAATGGATCATTTGGAATTAAAAAGCAAGATTTATGTAGGCAAGGATAATAATGAATGTAATTTACTTTTTGTTCTGTAATAACTGATACAAAAAATGTGTTATTTATTAACACGTTACTTAAATGTAATTTAAATGTGAAATTATATTGTATATATACACATTTATATATTATATATTTATATATTTTGTAAATAGGTTTGTGTATATATTTAGTACAAAAAACTTTAAATGGATGAAACAGTGATTTTCTATCGCATACTAATAAATAAATAAATACATGACTATGATTAACGTAGACAGTTCTGATCTGTATATTATAGATATAATGTAAGCCAGGTGAATGCAGTTCTATTCAATATGGAAGAAGGAAATAAACATTTTTGCCTTCTCTTATCAATGTTATGTTTTTTTCTGAACATAATTTTATCTTGAGTGCTCCACACTCTTTGTCTGATTATCTCCTTTTTTCTATTTGATTTATACCACAGGAGCCGTTATTAATATTTATCTACCATTTGTAAACAAAGCCTTTATCATTAATAATTTCTTACCTTATTTATACAGTATAATATATCTATATCTTAATTTCAATCTCTTTGTTGTCACTAGAGTCAGATAGTTACATTATTTGATTGAAAAATAAATTAAATTTTCTGGGTAACTATGTGAAACAGAAAGTATTTTGTAACTATTCTGGTACATTAGGATTCCAGGAATGTCTTTTATGTTTAGCTCTAAAGCTTTATACTGCAGTCCACTATTATGAACTTAATATATATAGTTCTTATGACACACACACATATGTATATGTCATATGAATGTAGAATGTGCAGAAGAACCTACAACTTTCTGTTCGTGATGGCCTAAGTTTAACACAATATCAGTAGGTGTCCTCTCAGCAGCCCCAGTTTCACTTTTGCTCTGCACAGTATTATGGCTTTAGTTTGTACTTCTGGTGTGGAAAGTCAAAGTGTAAGATTGTCAACGGCTCTTATTCAGGCCCAAGCAGGACCCACACCTTCTGTCACAGCCTCCAGCCCTGGGCCCATCGGCAACCTGCTGCCAGGCCTATGTGCGCTGCCAGTTGTAGTTTTTAATTGGCCATCTGGGGAAAGCTGGATCTAGTGGCTGGATATTAATCAGTAAATTAACCCAGCCATAATACAGCTTCCTCCCAGTGGAAGCCCGGCAGCTGTGGGCAGAGAAAGAGAGAGCGTGAGTGCGAAAGAGAGATGAACCATAGGCTGGAGAAGCTGAAAAGGGAGGCTCCCGAATGGGCTGGCCCGTGATTGAACATTTCCTCTGTGTCCCTTGCCACGCTCCCCTGTCTGCAACGCTGCTGACCCCCAATTTGTCTGACAATCACATGGAGGATAATCTCCAGCATGTCAGTGCAGATGTCACAGGTACTTGCTCTCACTGAGGACAAAGCTGCAAATTCACAGTTAAAGCTTGCTTTTTTGCCCAAAATTGACAGCTGTATTGAAAGCTGGAGTAAGATTGGAGGGAGAGTGCTCTATAAAAGTTCAGGAGGAGGTTATCCAGCAAGGTCTTTCTGGTAGGGTGTGTGTATGTGTGTTCATGTATGTGCATGTATCATTAGTGTATTTGACTGACTGGAATTGTTGGCGGTCCCCAGAGTTAACCAATTAAAAGGCTAATGAATATACAACAGCTAATTATTATAAGTAAGCCAAATTATCATAATAGCCCGTGCTTACAGTTTTAGCATTTAGTTTGGACATACTAGGAACAGTAACTGACACACTCACAGGTTTATAAAGCTTGTTATGTGTTTTTAAAGTCCATCTAAGTCAACATGTATATCACCATGGAATCTGAAAGAGGCAATTTAAATCTCCCTTCATGGTAGCACTACTGTATATAATGTGATACAGCCACATGTCATGCAAATGAAATTGAGAATTTTCTTTTTCTAATCTATTGAAATGAAGACAAGGAAGGAAATTTATCAAATCCTCTGAAATGCCAGTTACTCCAACATTTTCAAGTCCTGCTTACTCATTCGCAACATTGCCTACAATGGCCCAGTGCAACAGAGGTGCAGCAGTTTCCCCTTGAGAAACAGTGTGGTAAACTGTTCAGAAATTTATTTTATCTCTGAAAATATTCAGATTTCACAACACTAAAGTCTACATTTAGCCATGAAAAAAGAAATTATGTATGCTACTGCTGACAGCTAGTTTGGGAGATTTTTCTAATGCAAGATGGCAATTATTATCCCAGTGGAAAAAAAATCAGTAAATGAGTTCTTGGTCAAATTAGCTCTTTGTTACAAGGATCATTTTTGCTATTTCTCCTCAGAAACATGCTTTATAAGGACCTCCAACTTGTACCATTTTGAACTGCAGTTGCTCACGTGGTCCTTCAGCCTGTGCATTAAAAAAAGAGCATCGCGGTGGATGTCACAATACATCACAGGAAAGCAATGTCAGCTACTAACCCACTCTACCTCTTATATATTCATGCATAGCAAACACAAAGACTCAAACTGGTGTGGCGTATGCCATCTGACCCTGCAGAGGGCTTTTATGGTGTGATGTCATCACGCCCCATTGTCATAAATGAACCACCTCACTTCTGTGCCTGTCTGTCAATAAATTTTCAAGAGGCCTCTGTCATACGTTTCTACTCTACTGTGCTCTAGATGGACATGAAATAATTGCCATGCAAAGAGTTGCACGTTTCCCTTTCTAATTTTAAGGGTCAACAGCATTTTAATACCATTTTAAACACAGACACAGTGTTTTTTATGACGCATGTACAAGCGGCTTTTGATAGCTTAACCAGCCAAGCATGGTTAAAGAGAGAAACCATTGCAGCTGCTTCCAGGACCCACTTAATTTAGTCCCCTGACCCCAGTTCACCTGAGTCTGCATGGAAATCATAATACAATTCAAGTGTGACGAAAAATGATATACTGTGTATTTACCCCAAATATTTATGCAGGACCTACTAACAGTCATGCTTACTCCTAATAAAGAGAAAGTGATGCCTTGTAACACTGGCAGTGCTAGGTTGCTGCTACATTGCCTGAGGCCATTGTTTCCTCCATTATCATTTTCATTGGATTCTATACAGGGCAGTGTTTCCACTGTTTACAATGCCTGCCTCATATACTGTAGGCCTTAGGTGTTTTACTGACCCTTTTTGGATATAAAGTGATTTCTTTCAGAAATTTGGACTTTATTGTCAATAAAAAGTCTCTGCCTCACAGACATTAAGCCATACTGTATCCTGACACACTATATGATATACCTGCTGTCTACCTATGATAGATGTTACACAGCTAAAATTGGAGTTTACTCAAACCAACAGCTGCTGCAGACATCCAACAATGTGTTTACTGCTTAGCATCCCCATCACTATCTGCTGACCTGATGATACCGTGTGCTGCTTCAGGGATGAATACCCCAACCCTGAAAACACAACAGGATAAAAAAGGAAATCCTCTGTGGAGTAACATCCTTGAATTGGAGGATTATTCTGCAGTTTAGTACCTTAAGAAGTGTGTCAATAGTAATTCAAAGGGATCAGGTGAGCCCTGTAACAGTCAAGCAAAGATCCCTGAGGCAAAATCATGTTCTATATTTCCTGGGGGAAGGTCTGTACTGTACTCTTGGTAGCAATCTTCCAGAGGCCTATTAGACCACTGTAGCTGTATAAAGAGTCAAGCAGAGAGGGTGTCTCATCAGTGCTGATAACAGGGTATCTGGTCAAGTCATTAGCTCTTCTCTTATTGAATTCCTCCAGCCAAATAGACCAAATGAAGCTAAATAAAGCTATAGATGGTGAGGAGCCTTCAACCCATTAATACGCTGCCACCTCTCTCTCTCCCCGCTCCTCCTCCTCCTCTTCTCCCAGAGCCACAGACATGCACTGACTCTCGCTCCTTTTCTCATTCTCTTATTCTCACTTATTCCACCCCCCCCACCTTCTTCCTCTATTGCCTGCATTCCACTTTTTTATTCCTTCTTCTGTTTTCCATCATTCTCAGCTTATCTCTCCTCTCCTTCTTTCCCTTCCTTCCTTCCCTCCTCTCTCCTCCCTCACTTTTTCCTTGTCTGGGGGCCCTAATGGTGAGCATGTACAGCAGCTCTGACACCGTCACATCTGCTGGCAGAGAGGGTCTCTCCCTCACCACACAGCCTGCTAATGAGATCTTCCCTCATTTAATTAATACCATAAGAATTTTAATTCTGACTGAATCAATTTAATGTGATGTGATTTTGTCAGCTCTATTCCCCAAGTAAGGAAAAAAACAGAGCGGGCCCTGATGCTTATTACATACATCATTTCACGGGCCCTGCATTCCCTGCTGACTTAAACAAATTCTAATTAAGACTAATTAAAGCATCATTTATGAAAACGCTTGTGATAGTTATGCAAACATTCTGGGTGGGTATGCTCTGCATGATAATTACCCCCCGGTTTAAATTAAGACCTGTTCCCTGGCAATTATGCTAGCCACACACCAGCACCTCTCAGAAAAACGTTCTTTATTCAATTCCTGCAATTAAATACGAGACCTAGCTCCTGAACTATCCGCTCAGAATGCATTTTATAAGAAGAAAAGGGTAATTATGTATTGTTGTTTTTCCTTCTCTGTCAGGTGGAGTTAATGGAACCAATCCAGTGTTCTGTATCAGAGTTACACTGGGGCTAAAACGATGATCATAAAGCTGCAAGTGGTGACTGATAATCCGAGCTGACGCCCACTGCCTTTGGATCAAATGATTATTTGGTGTGTTCTAGGTGAGTTTATGTCACATTGATGCTGGTTAGGACAATGTGAGCACATGCACTGTCTTAAATCAAAACTTCCACTTGGCAATGACTTTCTATGAATTGCTTCAAACACCCCCCTGCCCACATTTGCAGTTTTGTGGTCTACCACAGTTAACACCTTTAAAAACTGTCTAAAACATTTAAAATATTTTAAGTGGGTCTAGAGTTGTACTAAAACATGGCAAAAGTATAATTCTGGTTCATTTCAACCTTGTAAATGAGACAAAAATGGCTCACTATCCACTCAGTACACAAGTTTTAACACCATGACTGATTGTTACTGGTTACACTCTTGCCAAAAAAACCCCCTCAAAAAGCTAAGTGAAATTTTGGTTATTATTCCGTAGACCACTACGAGGACAACTGAAAATCATTTCATGCTGATGACTGATTATATTTGTTTGAATTTGAGAAAACAGAATAGAAAGTAAATCATAAGGATGAATAAACATGAAGATGGAGGCAAAGACAGAAAAGCGCCTCAAAAGCATCTCAAAAGATGCACCCTGAGAATTCAGTCAGATTATGCTATTGCTCTTCACAGGCAAAAAGTGCTGGTCAACACAAAAGACTGAGGCTAGCTGGACCACATGGTCAGCTCTAAGAAAAAAAAATACAAAGTGCACTTAGCAGTATGAATATTGGACTAGTCCTTTAAGGTCCAAGGGAAGTATAAAGGCATTTATCAAATACAAATATTGCTGTGACTTTATAATCAGGGGTCTCAAGACTACATGCAAGACAAAGAAATAGTAGAGGGTGAAGTATATTATGAGAACAGTGTTTTCCTTCTTTAAACGAATGTGCTGATCCATGCTTATGTCAGCTGGCTGTTAATAGTGCTGCCTCTTTATCAGGCTTTTAGCAGGAGTTTACAGAATGACGCCATTACACGTATCGGCTCTGTTGATACAGCAGCACACTCCCAGCAATACATTGTTTCCCAGTGCTGAGGACCTGGCTATTCTTACTTTTTCTGGCACCATTTAAAAGACTTTACATGTATTAATGACCCTAACTGTAGCAGCCCTCTGCCAAAGGCTAGAATTAGCTCATTCCATGTTGGAAAGTAACTGACTACATTCATATAAGAAGTACAGATTAAATTATAATTGACTCCACCTGCACCAATTCACAAACTACTGTAAAAGTACTTTACTTTTAAAATGTTATGTACATTGTTTTGCTTAATGAAATTAGTCAATGCAGAACTTTTTCCTTTTGATGAAATATTTTTTATAGTGTGGGTTTACTTCTTTCACTTAAGCAAATAACCTGAATAGTTTTCCCATCACTGTCCATGCTTCAGGCTTTTCATGGCTTTCTATCACTGCTAAACCAGCCGCTCATTAAATACCTCTTTCATGTCCTAAAGCAACAAAATTGAAGATACTTTGTGTAGCTTTATAAGTTTAATAATAAACAGATGTGTGTGTGTGGCATGGAAATTAATCATACTTTTAATAAAGTTATGGCTTCCTCGCACTCAGATGGCTTGACACGGCGGTGTTGTTTATATGTTTGCACAACACTTATCACTTCTGTCATGTTTGTTTACTTTTCTCAGTGTGTTCGATTTTGGCAACGCCGCAGCATTATTGCGTTTTATTTCATGAGAGGCAGCTGGTTCAATAAGATGAGGAAAAAAAAAAAAAGAGGCTCAATTCCCAAATCAGTTGCCGGTGAGGCTGAGGGAACTCGAGCGGCAGGGAGCAGACCCTGGTTCCACCCACGTCCTGTTTTACGTGTGCTGCTTCACCCTGTACATGCAGATGGCACAGAGCTCCCAGATTTCATTTGAGGTAATCTAATCCCTCCACTGCTCCCTCTAGAAAGGAGGAGTATTAGCGGCCATATGTCAACCAGATTTGTCAGATTATTCATTACAATTAATTGCTGTTCCACTTAAGGCCTTTAAGGCTGTGAATTGCTCCGAAATCTATTGCAAACACAAAAATTATGAGTAAAAGACTTTGGCCCTGTCATTCAAATTTCAGGCTGACCTTTAGTGGAGCCAGGCTTTTCTGAGGGAGTGCAGGAGAGCGAGCCATTCTAATTGGTGTTTCTTCAGCTTTTTTTTTTTTTTTTTTTGTATTTTCCATCTACAGGTAGAGTGGCTGTCTCTGTTGACAAGGAATACAGGGAAGACTGTTGTGCCAGTCCAGAATGATTAAACCTACAGCCCACTGAAGTCCACATTATTTTTCAGAATCTGCTGCACTAAACATCCTTAAAATATTGGTTATATTCATACCTATAATTTGTTTTTCTTATTTTTTTAAAATGCAGTAACATCATAGTTTTCACTATTTTTTTTACTTTTTACACACTGTACACTGTCCACTGAATTTCAATGTAGACCTTTTTCGAAGGTTTGCTGCAAGGCAGCCTAATAGCCACCTGAATTAATGTTCTGTCCAAGGATATCAGCCATAATACTTTGGTGATTAATGTTTCACTGGTGCTCTGCTTCCATAGTTAAGGCTCAAACCCCAGAGATAAACTATTCAGTACATGCTCAGATCACATTCAACCAAATATTCACATTCAACTCTAAATCAGATATCTTGTACTTATATCATGTACTCCTTCTTCTTCTTTTTTTTAAAAAAGAAAAACCAAGCCTGACTAAAAAATATTGATTTTAATTCCTATTAGCCCAAATCAGACTAAGTAGTCCTTGAAGAAAAAGTCAGAGCAAATTACAACATTACGAATTACTATAATTATGATTGAAAGCCACGGGGCTGATTTATTGCTGATGATGTATTTTGGTTAATTAGGAGTTAAGGCACTAGAGGAGTGACTTTAAGCCTGTCTGATTGGCCCAGTTAATTGTACTTTATGAGATAGGGCTTACCAAGAAAGGCTTAGAGAGTCAGTGTCAGGGCTGAAGTAGGAGGAGAAAATCTCTCCCAGGTCATATTACCCAGGCAAGAGTTAATGAGAAGGTGGAGGTAAGAGAATTCATCACCATATCAATCTACACCTCCTCTCCTTTCACCTCCACTCCAACTGTTTTTTATCTTTTCCACATTAATCATCATTAGTATGACATAACATTGTCATATTCCTAGCTGTACAGAATCAGATTTGTGGTTTTATAGCGTAAACTAAAACTCAAGGAGGCGCAACGAGATCGCTTTTTGGCGTGTGTGCATGATTTCTAGAAGTAGATTTACTATAATCATGTACCATATTATTCAGGAATATCTTTAGTTCATCACCTACTGGTTTGGTCTTATACATCAGCCTTGTTTCAGAGGATGCCTCAAAGTGCTTGAGAACAGCTCAAATAGATCCCACACCCACTTACTGGGCAAGGGAGGCGTTGGAATATTTCAGATTCTCCTCTATACTCGTGGTGCCGGTGGATCGATGCTCTAAACGCCAGTTGCCTGGCCTCGTCTCATCACTGTACCCCCGCCGACTGACACATCCTCATTACATTACAATACGGTTGCCACTAAAGGTCATTCTCCCCGAACATAATCACACACAATCAAAACCACAAACTTCATACATCAAGGAGACAGTAAATAGCCTCAGGGTTTATTTTCTACTGCCACAGAGAAGCTTTTGGTCTATTCATAAGTTGAAGTTGGCTTGAATTAAGATCTGATAAGAAAATGATTTCTTTGATACCTCCATATTTAGAGATCATATACAAAATTGAAATAGTCTTAACACAATAAATCTGCGCTTGTTAGCTCTTTGTAGCATCAGCTAAAATTGCTGTTTATCAGATTATAGTGACTGAAGCAGACGGCTGCTGTTTTCCTTCCTCCTCCATGAGGAGTGGGTTGTCATGAAAAGAAGTGTCAAAGTAGAAAAAAAAGGAGCGGAAACATACCCCTCTCCTCCATATTACCATAATGAGGAAAACACACTTAGTGGGCCATGACCTGATGTCATCTGATTATACCCATGATTAATGATATCCTTTTACCAAAACATGCCACTACTGTAACTGTCTGGGATTAAAAGCTGCAGATGGTAATGTATTCATGCTTTCAGCAATGTGTTGTTATATCCAGTGTTAACTGGATATAAATTTTGTGTTTGTGCATGTTTGTGTGTGTGTGTGTATTTTGAATAGATTTATCTAGGGGGAATTCATTTTTGTCTTTGGTCATTTAGATCAATTTATTAGCTTCATGTTGCGATGCATCTCTGTGCTTATTCTTAACTTTCGGTAAGAAGAGCAAGCACCATCTGTTGCAGAGTTATTAGAGGCTAATTCGGTATCCATGTAATTTCTAACTATGGATACATGTGCTCACTGAGATTAACTTGTTTTATCTTTCCAACAGAGAAAAAATATTTGAAATACCATCTAAAAGTGATCAACAGTGTGCAAAAAATAACAAACTGTGCTGTACACTTTGTGTGTCAGCACCAAAGGTGCTTCTGTTGGTGTGAAGATGACTTTAATAATGGCACAATAGTATCCCATGAGAGAGCAAAAGCTGAATTAAAGCATCTTGTTTTGCACTCAGACTCTAGTCTCCAGATCCCAATGTCCAGTCGATGACTCAGTTGAAAATATTTTCCTCTGGTTTTTCCTCTTTCCAGACGCCATGTCAACAAAGCCCCCAGTGTTGCCGCCATGTAGGAGCTACAATGTCAGTCTGTCTGCTTAATTGCGAGTGGGATGAATGTTAATTTACACAGTCAAGAAGCTTCTTTGTAGCACTTTTATAGCCCAGAGGTGTAGATTTACATCTAAGGGATACAATGAGTTTTAGCTTGTGCTAAAAGGGGGGTGATAGAGCCCACATTCCTTGACCTCCCACGGCATATTGTTCCATTGTATATGAACACCTCGCTGCCACAGAACAGCCCTGGTCAGGGTAGGTGTGGAAGAAGAGAGAGGGGAGGGGGGTGATCCTGACCTACAGCTGAACTTGAGCAAAAGGCAACATTTTATATTTGCTCAGCCTGCATGGCCAACATCAGTGTGCACAGCATACCTGTATTGACATGGCACTGCTTTGCCTGTAATGCAGTGGAAATGATCTGTATATCTAATGTACATTTTGGCTTTGTGAGATATGCTTTTAACCACTTTCATGAACAAGCCGAATTTCTACTTGAACAACAACATTGTGCGACTCAAAGGGAGATATGCTGTATTACTACAAAATGTAGTAGTACGTAATTATAAGAGAGGTGGTCCTGACCTCAGGGGTTTGCTGCTAGACTTCACCAGAAAGGTTCCTGTGCACTACATGAATATGCTCAAGAAATCCACCCTGTATTTGTGTATTGGGCTGTCAAAAAATTAAATGAAAAGTCATTCTAATAGGCGACCCTTGGCCTAGATCATATTTCCTGTCAATTATGAAAGTATGAAGTCATGCATAGTTATGAGGCATGGGTGGGCCTATTAAAATTCATAAATGATTTGTGTTTATACCAGGCTACTCTAAACCACTTAATTCCACGTGGCCATGTAGAACTAATGCTGGTCCCCACTGTATACCTTAAAGATAGGCAGGTGCATTGAGTTTCTCGCAAATTGTAATAACTCAGTTTTCACTATTTAAGAGAGAAGTAAGACCTAAGGGGGAAAAAAAAAAAGAAATTAACAAGTCAAACAACCTTTATTCTTGCTTTAGTACAGATAACATGTAATTTAGTAACAGGATTTTCATAATAAATTGTTTGCTTAAAGCCAGAAGATGCACCAGAAAAAAAAACCTCTTCTGCCAACTGCCACAGTAATGGGCTAATTGTTTTCTGGTAATTATACCTTCTTCACCAGTAAACGTTTTGCAGACCTCTTGGGTTCCTGATGTAACTGAGGTGTGTGTGTAATTACATTTCTTAAGGTCAACCTTTCACCAGGATGAATTAGTGAAATTGCATAGTTGACCACTTCAGGGCATGGATCCAAACGCAATTATCATTATTAATAGATCTTCCCTTCATTGGCAAGAGATGACTCAGAATCCAACTTACTGACACAAAACATGCCGTGCATCTTAAAGTTACCTCACAACATCTCTAATCTTACATTTCTTCATTTGCAAAGCATAACACAGTCAAAGCAGCCTTCCTCTTGTTACCCGAAATTAAGGAGAAGTGTTTTGGTATTGAATCCTGAATGTCAGTGTAAATAGTGGCTTGAAATACGCAAACACTTGATTTGTTTTTTCTCACCATGTGGGGCCTGGTACGAGATATTGATCAGAGAATATCCTGGTCAATCAGACTAAATGATTGCCTATAAGCCCTCAGCGCCTCCTGCTTGCTGGAAGGCATGAGTGGGATCTGGAGGAAACCGAATTACAGAAGCCCAGATATGAGCTGCCTGGCCACTGATAGTTCCCAGCAGCCTCATGGAACTGAGCAATGCAAATGTACAATAAACAGGGCCTAAGCTGGTGGAGGTCTTTCAATCACACAGGGGCAATAGTTCAACCCCCGCCATGCATAATCCCAGCCTTGAAACCCCTGGGACTCCAGCTTCCAACCTGCTCAATGGCACAAAGATATTAGATAGCCATATGTAGATTCACTAGGTAAACAGACTCTCATGATAACACAATACGCTCTCTTTTCTACTAGGAATATATTTGAAGCTAAATTCTGCTTTTATTTTTCTGAGAGAAGGCTCAAATTGAAGGCTTAGCTTTGTACCATCAGAATTCGATGCAGCTGTTTGCTTTGTTTAACATCCTTGATATATCTCTTGCTGAGAAGAAATTGGTATCTCTTCTTTGTGAATTAAGTTGCCGGGGTGTTTGCATTGCATACAGGGCTAGACTGAAGTGTGGTTGGTAGAGGGCATGTTGG
>VVHJ01004676.1:0-15951 GCA_015107715.1 Tylochromis polylepis | reverse complement strand
TTCATGCAAATGACAAAAAAAAAAAAAAAAATCTCATGGAAACTGAGGAAACTGGATATTAGTTGGAGAGGAAAAGAAACAGAAAATAGTCAGAAAGTGTTCTTTTTTTAGATGCTGATCTAAGGATCCAAAGTTATTTGATTACAGCTTAAGTGGTTTTATTCTAATGAGCTGATGATTTAATTGACTAGCTCCAGCTCTGGCTGGATTGTTACCTCTGTATGATTAGCTCTGTGCAGTAGATTTATTGTTCTTTACTCATGATGTTCAGCCTTTCCCGGGACATGTTTACTCACTCAGTCTTTCACAAACACGGCCACACGCACATACGCTACCCACTAAAAATAGTTCTAACACAACCAAGCAAGTACAACTGTGTGAAAACACGGACGCACACACAGGGACACAGTTGCTTTGTCACACATGCATCCGCTAGAACAGAAGTGCATAAACACATATACACACACAAACAGCAGAGAGAGTGCCTGTCTGTGTGGGGGGAGGGTCAGTAGGAACGGATGATAGGAGTCTGGGATGGGGTGGAGGGTGTTGAGTAAGGTTGGGGACTGCTAGTGTTCTCCAGGTCTGTGTAACACCCCCACACCCTCCTCCTCCTCCTCTTCCCCTCCCCTGCCTCTCTCGCCAGCGGCTCACTAGTCCCAGCAGGAGCCACTCCAGGCTTGGGAGAGGGTCCTTCTGGCCAGCAGGAGATCCAGAGAGGGGGAGTTAGCAAGGGAACAGAGAAGAGAGATGAGAGATGGGCCATTTTAGCCTTGCATCACATGATCAGGAGGTGGCTGATGAGGAGCTGACACCTATCATCTGTTCTGCCTGTCCATTATGTCAGATAGCATGAAGTGACAGAAGGACAATGTCTTCAAAAGAAAACCCCTCGATCAACCTTTTTGTTTGCAACAAATGTAGCAGAAATAGCCACAGGAGTCCCAGATAGGATATGGCTATGATGTTCTGAAATTTCTCCTCTAATGTGATCGTCAGTTTTCTCACTTGTAATCGCTTTAAGACTTGTTTTGTTCAGTTTCATACCTATACCGTTGATCTGCCTGTGTATCTGTTGCTAATGATGCCTCTGAGGTGCATTTTATTTTGTCACAGATACAGTGCTGTAATTAAGTGGCTCTCAGTCCTGCTCCTCAGTACCCAGAGTGCTGCTTGTTTTCAGTCCTACTAGAATCTTAATTTCATTCAGCTGGTGTTCTAGGTCTAAATCAGGCCCTGATTACATGACAAAAGTGGAAACCAGCAGGGCTTCTGTATCCGAAAGGACCAGAAATGAGAATAACTGAAACTCGCTGCACAGTAGAAAGCAAAATGCAAATGAGATCATTTAAAAAGTAACCAAGTTTGTCAATTTTCTAAACTTGTCCGTAGGTAAGCTGAAGGTATAAGAGCAAAGCTCGAGGCTGTTTCTTTTGGTGCTGAACACATGAGTCCGCTTGGAAATGTAAGCACTTGTGAGTAAGAGATGATAATGATGGTATAATAGGAATCTATTAGTCCTTCAGTTTTTGCATGCCTAATAATTAGATTAATTGAATGACACTCATTTAGAGAAAATGAGGGACCCAGTGGTGTTAATTCAACCTGTGTTTCCAGATGCTCAATTCTAAACAGCTAAGTGAACTACCTAATCATAGCCCACCATCTGGGAATTCCCCTTCAAGGCAGCAATAGGGGATGGCGCCATAATACGTTTTAAAGGCATCAACTGATGGTTGCCTCCAACTAAACATATTGACGCCTCTCCAGCTAACAAATGGGGGGTAAAAGTGAGTGCCTTGATTATTAACTCCCTGTTCATTTAGGGCACCTAATGCTAATTTCTGTCTTTTATATGAAGGTAAATAAGGTCATTATGGCTGTGTTAATGATTAGCATATCTCACAGGTGTAATTCTCTGGGAGTACTGCTCTGAGACTCTTTTCCTTCTGTAAAAATCACTCAGTGCCATGCCAACATAGGGAGACTGACTAATTTATCCCCAAATTTGCACCATGTACAAAAAATCATGCAAATGAACTGGGTTCTCAATTGGAAGACACAGCATTTGGGTGACATTAATCAAAGAAAAAATATGCAGACAAAGGTGACAGTAATCCCAATACTCATGCATAAGTGGCACAGCTGTGATTTTGCTCACTGTATATCTATACGGTTCCTTGCATGGACTGGAGCACAAATGGAAATACGTTACGAAACCACCTCCTCTCATTATTTTTTATTTTAGCTCACAGAGATCAAGTGGCAACGGACTTCAAAAAAAAATTTTTTTTTCACACTTAGGTGCTCATGCCTTGCAGTTACAATAATTCAATTATGAGTATCTGTTGGTTTTTCCATTATCACTTAAAGTTGGCAAGAAGCAAAAGATTTCAGGTTGTCAAGAGAGGGGATATCTTGTCATCTGTAAATGAGCACGTAGTTGTGTGGCTGCGATGAGACATGAGGTGCTTCAAAAAAAAAAAGTTACAAAAATTAAAATAATTTGACGGTTAAATAAGTATGTCAAGATAAATTGTGTGGGTTTATGCGCGTTTTTCAATCTCGTTAATGATGATTGATATAGACATGTGATAATTGTAATTATCTCCCACTGCCTCCCGCTCTTTACACATGTGCATCTTCATTAGCTCGGTGAGCCTATAGATAGAATACTGCATATACAATTCCTTGGAGTGTGAAATTTTCCAACATTCACCCATTCATCTGCCTGGTGTACAACTGTTGTGAGAGCAGTGCACTGCCACAGTCTGCGCTCACCTAAGCTCTCGACTGAGTTGTAGTGCGACGCAGCCTAATCCCCCAACAGAGCCGACAAGCCAGCCTGCAAACAGAGCTCGCTGCTGGCTCTCTCTGTGTGGAGGGAGCAAACCAACATCATAACAAAGGGTGTTTATGGAAAAATAGATGCTGGCGCAGCCGACCAGAAAGGGCTTAGCAGTGATCAGACCCCGCTCCCACCTTTATCCTTCACCGTTCACATTGAAATGCAAATATCAAGGCAGGGTTTCCACCCGCGTGCCACTCACAAATTGAAAAGCAGTTTTTATCTATGCAAATGCAAGCATGGTAATTGAAGTTAATCAATCAATGCTAGCTTTCACTAAAACCTTGAACATGATTGAATAAAGTAATTATCATTCAGGAGAAAATGATGAAGTTGTAGACAGCATGAACCTTATTAAAGGAGGATTTTGAGTCACAATGGCTTAATTTAGCAGCCCCCTCTGTGTCTTCTTCCTCTTCTCCCCTCTGCCTCTGCATCTCTTTCTCTCTCCTCACTCCATCCCTCTTATCTTTGCTCTCTGGCTCAATCTTGTGTGAGGCAGAATAACTCACTGTTAAGAATATTTTAAGGCAGTGTGAAATATGCGAGTCCGACCACTTGTGGAAAAAAAAATATAAGGTAACTCCTGATGGAAGCATTTATTGCCGATTTAAACTCTCTTTAAACTCATTTTTTCCCCTCCCCAAAGAATAACAGTCAACTTATATCCTGCCTTTAAATTTTTTTGCGTTAAAGTAAAAATCACAGGGAGAAACATATAATTTTACAATTATTAAAAGTTTTTCTGACCGTTTTGATGAAAAAAAAAAAGAAGAAACCTAACATATTTAACTCAGTTCCCATCAAAGAACTTTATTTTTATTCCACACGTCTTGTAATGACACAGATTTGGTTTAAATGTTATAAATGTGCCTATTTCGTGCACTCAATTTAATTCTGGTTTTAGTAATATATTAGAAGCACAAACTAGTGCAAACACTCTGGCTGATGTTACCAAACTGTATCTGCCTCACATAACTCACATAATGAACAATTTGAAACTTTCCTAATTAGCTGCCAGAAGAGAGGTGTTAAATACACGTGGACTTTAAAGTACTGTCTCTTCAGAGCTTATCCTCACTGACCGAACCCAAACCTTTCTTTGATTCACACTTGATGTATCTGTTCTTTGAGGCTGAAATGACACTTGTACATAACAGTTGAGGTTAGGGATGAAAAAAAGAAAGATATCAGTGTCAACCATTTTCAAATGAAGCCCCCCCCATCCCATCCCATCCCATCCCCCTAAGCTTCCACCTGTCATCCAAGACGGTGGTAATTGAGACTTCCAGTGTGCTCCGGCTGGCTACCTTACTGTGGCTCTCCTGGCTGCTCTCCTTGTGGCAGGGCTAGTTAAAGGCCTCTTTGGTTTGTCACAGAGTTTAATATGCACCCTACATAATTATGCAGGATTCACAGTGCTATCAAACTGCAATTCAAATTAGTTCAGGATTAAAGGCACAGAACAGTACTGGTTCCTTAATTGCATTGTACTGTGCTGATCACATTCAAATACCCATTACTCATTCCCTCTGCGGAGCAATAAGTCAGAGGGATTAATACTGAGGCAGGTGACAGGGCCAAGCCATTAAAAGGCAGTTATGCAGAAAGCATGGCTGGTTTTATTCACGTTAATGAAATCAGTGAAATGAAACTGTAATAGATTTATCAAAGCTCAGATGGATTTGCAGTAAATCAGTTTGATTCAGGCAATCAAACTGGACAATGGAGATAGTTTTCAGCTACAGCAGTGGATATCAGGCAGCAGCATGTGAGAAGTGCTGATATTCTTCTTGTGAGGATTTGGTGAACACCCGGTGCCTAGGCCCTATTCCCAGAGCTGGGCCTGCTCATTTTTGTCAGCTAAATGGTGCCAGTGACTGATAAAACATACTGCCTTCCAGTTAAACACCATATTCTTCTACCCCCTTCTTTCATCCCACACTCTGTCTCTCTCTCCCTCTTGCTCTCCTCTTGAATTTATGGACCGTGTGTTGCTGATTCTGGCTTGTTATACAGTGCACAAGCCCATGAATTAGAACCTAAATTCACTTACATCAAACGGATTAGTGCTGAAATCCATCCGTCTGAGCTTGTCTCATGGCACAGAGCTTCAAGTAGCTGTCCAACACAGGATGCTAGCTTGGGCAGAACTGCAGAAAAAAAAGCACAGTTTAAATTAAATATAGCTTAATGAGACTTTGTTTATCTGTTTATTCACAAGCATATGTTTATTGCTGCCCACAGAGCTTCTGGTTACAGCTGCATTATAATTTATTTCAAAGCGTTTTATGTTTATCTAGGGTTTAAATATGCTAAAAATGGGAATTAAATGAAGTGTTAGCACATTATCCAATACAAATCTAAACTCTGTTCAATCTGAAATTCAAGGTGCAAGATTCAGGTGCAAACTGAAAAAAATCAGTAAGTGACATTTTGCAATTTAGTGCACATACAGCCTATAGAAAGTCACAGTAGGACACCAGCTATGCCACTTTTCCCAAGTCCTGCATCACACTTTTTTCAGTGTAAAAATGGTTAAATGACCTGAGCTCAAATGACATTATTTTTAAATGTGTTCTTAATGAGTCGTCCACTGTACAGTATAAATTCCAATTACATCCAATTAACCCCAATCAGAAGCACCTCATCTCTAGCCTCTTTTTTTATTTAATGGTTCGCTGCAGCTTCAACCATTGATTAGGCTGAATGAGCAGCACTACTAAATGACCACCTTGAAGGAGATGGGAGCTGTTAGCCTTAATAGAGACTGCGTTGCCATTACACCTCTGCATGCACAGTCCCCCTCTTTTAACAGGCTAGATCAACTTTTATATTGAGGTCTGACGGGCTTCTATCCAGGTTGATTTTGACTTTAGCCCATTTGCTTCGAGGGAAAATGTTAAGTAGAAACCTTTCATCCATGAACACTGGCCCATTATTTTCTAATTACAATGCATTTAGGTCCTTCAATAGGCATGCATGATTATACAAAACGACATTTGAATGTGTAAACAATGGAGATTTTCTTGAAGCAGCTATGAAACCAAATGGGATAGTTTGAGAAGTCTTGTGCCTATTTGCATTTAGTTTAAAAGTACATCCATCAAAAATCAAGTAAAAAGAAGTAAACATCATGCATGTGCAAAAACAAACAAACAAAAAACCCAGTAAAATACAAGAATTTTCTACTGGTCATTATCTTATATTCCTTAGACCATTTGAGACTGAAAATGAGTAGAACAGCTTACTCTATTTCACTCTCGCTTCGGTCAGGATCAAGACAGGACTCTCCCTAACTGCAAGAGAAACAATACAGACTAGAAATAAAAGCATAAATCCATTCAACATGTAGTATCCTCGAGTGTTAAAACTGGCAGCAGACGCTCGGATAAGCCCTCCCACATACTCAGTCTTGAGAATTTCACTGTTTGTGTTCTTTTGAGGAGTTTGTGTTGAATAATACCCACATGGTTAGACATAACAATCTGTAGATTAAGCCCAACAAAAATATGCGTAGAACTCCCTGGCTTTCAAGTGCATTCAAAATACAATTCCCTCATAATCTGAGCTTTGTAAAAACAAAAAAACAGTGTTGGTTTCTTAGTCAACATTAGAAGTGGATTAACAAGAGAACAGAGATGCATGGTGTTTGAAAGAGCACAGTTGCGTGAGATAAACACGAAGCCTTCACTGCGACAGTGTGCATAAGAAAATAATTGGCTTATTTATAGATGGTGTGAAATTAAACACACTTAAAAGCCTGGGACAGTATGGTTTAATCAACCGCCTTCAATACAATTTATGCTCACAATTCACAATGCAACTGAGGAGGGGAGCATTAAATGCATTCCCTTATTACTCTATAAATGCAAGTGTCCAGGCAGACAAAACCCAAGTAATAAATTAATAGTAATAAAAACACCAGCTGCGTGGACAGATGTAGAAATTAAAAGCCAGCAACAAATACAACGAGCAGTCTAGCTTAATAAAATACATGGCAGTAACACATGTGAACCAATCACATGTACCGACTGTAGGATATTTAAACATATTTAATATTGATATGTATCTCATTCAGCACCGGCTGAAATGCTAGTCGGTGCATTAAGCATTTGAAATGCAACATTAAAAAAACCCATCAACTCTTGCTAGAAATCTTTTAACTTGAACTTAGCAATGTTGATATCAAACAAGTCGAATTAGTAAATGGATATAACAGTAATAGAAAAAGCAATAATCCAAACAGGAAAAGGGATAATGTTAATGTCTCAGTTAAGACACCTTCAACGTTAACCAGATAAAACATTTAAAAAAAAGACCTACTACTGATTAAACGGTCAATTCCACCTATCTCCACCTTGTAACATTTCCAGCTTGTCACATCTATCAGCAACGTAAGATCTCAAAAGTCTTCTAAAGATCCATCTCTGTTTATAAACCATGCTCAGCAATTGCCAACAATGCCAAAGAAATTTAAAAAAAAAAAAAAGTTCATTTTTTGATTACTGTTTTAGGAGAAAGGAGAAAATGAATAGCCTGGACTTTGACTCCCACAGGCTGAACCTGCCCCTCAGCAGTTACCTTACCCAAGTAGGTCACAGTATCCCTGGCAAACCTGCAGCCAGGTTTACTGTAAGTTGAGGTCATGCAAGACAAAGCAGACAAAGCTTGGATGTTCAGTACATGGCCTTTTCATTTGTTGCTGAAAATTACAACACTATCTAAATTTACAACGCAGTTTTCCAGACCAACAACCACTCTATTCAGTCTTTGAAAGGTGACAGGTGCACTTCAGCATAAGGGTAGAAGCCTGAAGGCGTTATAAATGAGGCAACTAAATGCGAGTCATAGACAAGGAGAAAGTATCAAATTAGTCAGGCACATGTTTCTAGACTTTTAATGGTCAAACAACCCATCCATTTTACCAGAAGACTGTGATATTGATATTAATTCCCCCAGGTACAGTACCATTTTTAAAAAAATGTATCCCCCTCCTGAAGGCACCCTTGAACAACACTTCTCCCCACCATGAATTGCTCCTTTATTAACTTGGTGACAATGAAATTAGGAGTCAGGTTTAGCGTTTTACTTATGGCTTTGAGCATGTGTGCCTATACAAATCTGAAGGAGTCAGTGGTGTAAGCATACAAGGCCAGGAGAAGAGACTTTTTTGCATCCTTGGTTGTTCACATCCTTCATGTATGCATGCCACAGCAAACTCAGCAGAGCATCTTGTTTAAAAATAACAATAACTGAATTCACATTTTTATATTCAAACTTCGGCACACTGGCCTTTGCTGAGAAGTCAGATATTAATCAAGCTGAATCAGTTCAACCACTGAAACTAATTTTTCTATCCAGGAATGTAAGCAAATAACAGGAAGTTGCATGCTTTGCTATTTTTATGCTTTTTTGTAAAACAGTAAATTTAAAAAACATGGATACCAACAATAATTATGTTTTAGTGTTAAAAATATTTCAATTTAAAAAAGCTTGTGCATACTGATGGAGTAATTATTACAAAAAGATTTTTTTTAAAAGTTTTTTTTTAATCATTAACTAATACTGTTACAGCTGTGGTATAAACCTTAGATTGGGTGGTGATCTAATAAATTTGTTAAACACTGTAATTTCCTTAAAAATTCAGTTTTATGTAATATATTAGTACATTTATATCAACTGCATCGAGTGCAATACACTTCCTAAAAATATGCATGCACTGAAATAACAATATGTTTATAGGTTCTCACCCAACTACCAATCATACTTACAAAATGTGACAGTTTTAATGTCCCAAGTTATATATTTAAAAAATAGTAAAATCTACTTCAATGATTTCTTTTAGTGTTATCAACAGGACTAAAATTGCAAAATAACACAAATGAATGAACAAATTAAAAATGAAATTCTATCAGCTGTTTGCCTTTCACCACCTGGTAGCCCTCTTCATTTTCTATCATACTCACTTCCAATTACACAGCATCAGAATGATGTTTGCTACCTGTGACGGACATACAGTAAGTATACAAGGTTCATTATTTAAAATCAGAAGTTCAAAATCAAAAACTCTACTAATTAGTTAGGTTTCACAAGAATGTGTCATCAAAATGTCAGAAGCTCCACATTTTAAACACATCCCACTACAGCTTTAGACATCTCCTACAAGTAAAATCCACTTATTACAATGACAGTCTGTTGCTGATGAGGCACTGTACAGAGAAAGTATATATCAGAGGGCTCCTTCTTGTAATAATTCACTTTGTAATAGGGGTGAGAACACTATAGCATTTTATCAAAGTGTGACCATTTGGACAGTGAGGACAGTATATTTTTAAATGTGGACACACACATTCAGGTTTTAGAATGGCTTGGGATTTCTGTGACCTCCTGGTTCAGTCGCAAGGGCCTTATCTCTGGAGGGTCAATTACTATTCGCTTTTGTTTGATCTTGTTTGTTTAACTTGACACAGTGAAGAAAGGCCTGACATTGACCAGAATTCACTGCATTAATGTGTTCCATGTTCTGCATTCATCACTGTCACTAACCTAGAGGAGAGTGCCGGCATCACATGAGGACAGAAAAGAGGCTGTATCTGTGTGTGTGGTAAAGACAGATCACGCACGCACGCACGCGCGCACGCACGCACACACACACGCACACACACACACACACACACACACACACACACACACACACACACACACACACACGCAATCAAAAAACAAGATGTGTGCAGAAATGATTAATTTCTTCACTCCACTGACAACGATAATAAAATATATATTTTTTAGGCTGCTGGAAGATTGTTTTGAAAGATAACCACAATCTGAATTTTTTTTTTTGTGTTGTGCAACTCCATTGTCTGTGTAATGTGGGTGAAATTTTACAAGATTCTGTTCAGGGCTTAGTTCAGACAGTGACTCATACCTGTTTCTTTTCTGTGGATGCATTCTTATTATTCCCTCTTGGTCACTTTAGATGTAATTTGTTACCAACGCACCAGGTGAGAGTGACATTTGCCTTTTCATTTTACCTGAATGCAGAAATTTGTCTTTATTAGATAATCACAATTATTATTTGTATGTATCTACTGAAGGCATTTCACAACTGTATTTAAATGTAAATCTTCTAATAGTAGTCAAGATTGACATTTTTTAAAATATTTTTTGTATAAGTCATTCTTTTTCTATTTTTACAAATAACTAATAATAGCATAAGAACATAAAAGAGCATGTATGCTCCAGGGTTAAATAAATAATATATATGCAACAGATGTAGTGTTATAAATTAAACCAGTCTGACAAACTAGATCCTGGTAAGTGTCTGGTTTGAATCTATATGTTGTTGTTGTTGGGATACCATGCAAACTACACGCAGAGAGGGTTCAAACCAGGACTCTGGGACTCTGTGTGTATATATATACACACACATACACACCAACAGTCGAAAGTTTGAACACACCATCTCATTTAATGTTTTTTCTTTGTTTTCATGACTATTTATGTTGTAAAATCTCACTGAAGGCATCAAAACTATGAATGAACACATATGGAATGATGTAGTAAACAAAAAAGTGTGAAATAGCTCAAAACATGTTTTATAATTTAGATTCTTCAAAATAGCCACCCTTTGCTTTAATTACTGCTTTGCACACTCTTGGCATTCTCTCACTGACCTTCATGAGGTAGTCACCTGAAATGGTTTTCCAACAGTCTTGAAGGAGTTCCCAGAGATGCTGAGCATTTGTTGGCCCTTTTGCCTTCACTCTGCGGTTTATCTCATCCCAAACCATCTTGATTGGGTTTAGGGCAGGTGACAGCGGAGGTCAGGCCATCTGGCGCAGCACTCCATTACTCTCCTTCTTGGTCAAACAGCCCTTACACAGCCTGGAGGCGTGTTTGGAGTCATTGTCCTGTTGAAAAATAAATGATGGTCCAACTAAACGCAAACTGGATGGGATGGCATGTCGCTGCAGGATGCTGTGGTAGCCATGCTGGTTCAGTGTGCCTTCAATTTTGAATAAATCCCCAACAGTGTCACCAGGAATGCACCCCCACACCATCACACCTCCTCCTCCATGCTTCACGGTGGGAATCATGCATGTACAGAACATCCATTTACCTTTTCTGAGTCACACAAAGACACGGCCAGTGGAACCAAAGATCTCAAATGTAGACTCATCAGACCAAAGCACAGATTTCCACTGATCTAATGTGTGTTTCTTGGCCCAGACAAATCTCTTCAGGTAGGGAGTTTGACTACCAACCAAGGTGTCTGTGTCTAGTAAGGCTAGACCTAGGCTAGACCCCCCATGCTAACCAAGCCTACCTTGGGTAAGAGTGAGAGAGAGATAACTAAACCCATACCGGATTGGACATCGCCCGGATTAACAAGGTCTGTGTCAGGTGTTGAGGAACCAGGACACACTAATGAGAAGTGGGCTACTGGAAAAAGAAGGCATATGTGGGCAAGAGATCTAAAACAGGGTGCTGTTGGAATGCTACTATGCAAGCAACCTCAGTGGAAGGGGTTGCATGAAGAGGATGTGGGACCTATGGACTCTTCGATACCTAACATCCAGAACGACGGCAAAACAACTAGTGCATGTGTTAGATAGAAAGCACTTACACAGAAAGATCATAGAAAAAAATGCTTGTGCCCATGTTTATGGGTGAATGACTCAAGTTGTGTAAAGCGCTTTAAGTACTCAGAGTAGAAGCAGTCCATTTACCATTTACTTCCAAAAAATCTAATATGAAGAATTGGACAGGGACCAGGCACCGGCACATGATTCACGCCTACTGGCTGAAGAAGCTGACTGCACTGCACTCCATGAGCATCTGGCAGCACAAATGAACCAGCTGCTAATTAACTGTTGAGTTGACACACCTGCAGTGGCTAACTGAAGGCTGGACAGTCCTGATTCCCAAGAAGAGGATCCCCCCAGAAGGGATCTTTCTTGGATAACCTGCCTCACTACCACATGGAAGCTCCTGTCAGGCATCGGGTAACATGAAGAGGCACATGGCTCAATACATGAGCGAGGCACAGAAAGGAATTGGCAGGAATACCAGAGGGGCGAAAAACCAGCTACTAGAAAGGGCAGTCACCCCAGACTGCAAGACCAGACTGACCAACTTGTGCACCGCCTGGATGGACTATCAGAAAGACCTATGAGTCAGTGTTCCACACATGGATCCTGTAACACCTAGAACTATACAACATGAACAGGACCCTAAGAGCCTTCATCGGGAACTCAGTGGGGATGTGGCGTACAACACTAGAGGCCAACTTCAAGCCAATTGCACAAGTCACCATCAAGTGCGGGATCCACCAAGGAGATGCTCTGTCCCCAATGCTGTTCTGCATAGGCTGGAACCCCCTCAGTGAGATCACTGACAAGACTGGCTAACTCAGTTGTGATAGCAGTTCCTTCTTCCAAATGTTGGAACACTGAGTTGTTTAGTTGTCAGTCTAGGTGTTAGGTATCAAAGATTCCATAGGTCCCACATCCTCTTCATGTAACCCCTTCCACTGGGGTTTTCCAACAGTGCCCTGATTTCATCCCTTGCCCACTTATGCCTTGTGTCCTGGCAATGTGTGTCCTGGTTCCTGGTTAAAAAGCACATTGCAACTTCACGTATGTAGTTATGTACATACTCGAATTGCCAGTGTTCAACCATATAAAAGGCTTCAAGACAGCCTTGAAACACTCAATTTTTAATTTACATTGTATCTTGGTAAATCTTGGTAAAACCAGTTAAGCTTTTTGGAATGGTTTAATTTGCTCCTTTTTTCGTACAGTTTAAGTGAAGTTAAGGGATTGAAAGTGTTACATATTTAAAACCTCTGTGTTTTAGATAAACCCTGGAAAAACAAAAATATGAGACTATCCATGAAAGTATAAAACTGCTTCTAAGCATGTTAAATACATAGTGATGATCAAAAATGATGAAAAGAAAATTAGGAATGTGTACTTTTACTATCTGCCGTTACAAAAGTGTGTTTAATTTAGAAAATGTGTTGGTAGAAACTCCCACACAAGACCCTATAATAAACTCACAGCTCAATTAGTGCAGTGGAATTCACGTAGAGAGGCCTGCCACTAGCTGAATCGCTATTCACAGGTTATCTGTGTGTTTCCTTTCAAACTCACAACCCAAATATAGTCTTATTTGTCATACCTCAGGGGCTTGGGAGAAGCACTGATTAAGTAATGCTGCATTGCAGATTTTTTTTTTTACCACTTTAATGATTTTTCTGTGACATACAGTATAAAATACATAGTTTCTGTTAGTGTCACGACTGATTTTTAGTTGGTTTTAGAGGACAGGGGCTAAACCTACACCAGCCTGGAAAGAGGGAAGCATCAGTACCTCTCTAATTTTTATGCTCGTAAGTTTTGGCCAGTGTTTGTACATCACCGTAGGGAATTTTTAATCAATTAATCAATATGTGATTGAAGTGCAGACTTTCAGCTTCAATTTAAGGGGTTGTGTAAAAGTATTGCATTTAATGTTTAGAAGTTACAGCCATTTTTATACATAGTCACCATTTTCAAAGGCTGAAAAGTAATAGGTGAAAATATATGGATCAAGCTGCATTTCTAGGACATTCTCAGGGAAACAAAACATGTAATTGAGAGGGTGTTCATAGAGAAAAACAACATGGATGTGCTGTTCCAGTCAACATCTGGAGTATTGTTCCTGATCCTGCATATCAGACAGAGAGTCTGAGTGTCATGGTTACTGAGCTAAAAGAGGATCATCAGCACAGAACATCTATTAAAGTAGAGAAATCTAAAACCTCTTCTCATAAAGGAACACCAGAGAAACGCCCACTGGTAATAATCAGATAGGAACCTGTTCACATACACATGCACCCACACACACTCAGCTTTCCCGTAATATTTCATGAACATCCATGGTTAATCAAACCTTTGATTTCTTTAAAAAAATAGAATCTCTTCATGTACTTGTCTGAGCAGTAAAGAGGAACAACTGTAAGTAGTCTTCAGAGGCCGTAGTAGGACTCAAAGTCATATGGAATGAATGGCAGAGTGAAATGTAAAGATGAATACTCCTGGGTTTATGTCTTATGATCAATCATGTCACATGACAACTCAAAACAATGGTTTGACTGCAAAGTTGGCTAAAAATATGACTTTATATTACCTTAAATTTTATCTGCATAACAGCAGTCATATTCTTTTTCCATTTTTAAGCACTTCTTGTTTCTATAGTAAGCACCAAGTACAATATAGGTTTGTTTGCTTTCTGTTTAACTTTCTTTCGGATACCTTCATCACTTACTCGCACCCACATACTCATCACATTCCTGGCCTAGCGGTTCCACATTTCTTTTCCAACCATCCATCATATTTCACTTATCCAGTTCAGAGTTATGGTTGAGCTATACCAGCAGTCACTGGGTAGGAGGCAGAATACACCTTGGGCAAGTCACCAATCTGTCACAGAGAGACAACCATTCACACCCCCACCTGCAGAAAATTTTGAATCACCAATTAACTTAACATAATGAGGCCCCAGCTGATCGGTAGATTCAAACCCAGGACCTTCTTGCTGTGAGGCAACAGTGCTAAACACTGCACCGCCTTCCTTTAAGTTATCTAATTGTTAAATGTTTAAATATATTGTTTTTACCACCATGTGAACGTGAATCATTCTGAACCAAAAGGGTTGTGCATTCTACACAGAATCTGCACACATCTGCATAAAGCCATACCCCCATTTCTCTATAAAAGAAAACATGTTTACCTCCAAGTAAAGCAAAGAAAGTTGTAATGATATTGCAGAAGCCTGCACCTCCAAAGCAAGCAAAGTGTGCAAAACTTGGACAGTCATATCACTTGAAAATACTAATCATGTGATACTTGATGAGCTACTTTACTAATTTCTCATGGTTTAAACTAATCCACAAAAGAGCAACATTTATGCAGTGTTTGGATTAGGGCTGAAGCTACCAGTTATTTTCATTACTGATTAATTTGTTGAATATTCCTTTGAATAACTGTTTTTTCTTCTCATAAAGGTGCTGTGAGGAATGCAGGGATCATGTTCAGATCTATATTTGAGCTTCCAGGCAGATGACGTATTAAGAATAGAATGACAGGAAGGGTGAGGTTTAACTGTATGAAAAGTACTGCTAGGTAGACTGCCAATAATAGACTATTGCAAACTCCTGATAGGTATAGATCAAAACAATGCCTATTTTTAGTGCTCACGCAGGCACAGTGAATGGCTTTTGTGTACTGCGTATTATTGCAATCGCAGTGTAGAAACGGTGCTGAGCAAATCTCAGTAATTAACCTATGGTAATGACAAAAGCAAATTTATGGCTCTTAAAGATCAAATGTATTTGGGTTAATGTGAGGTCAAATGCATGTGCGGGAATATCAGAGCTGGAATTGATGTAGCTGATTGGGGAGAGGTGTACAGGGATTACTGACAGTGTGAATGGTGCTGTCAAAAACATCTATTCTAAATAGACAATGGAGCACAAGCTGTCGTTGAGCTTAATTCAAAACAATAACAGTACACAGTGTTAATACCTCTGTACACTCACTCACTGGCTGTTTTAAAGTATGGTGAGCTAAACAGAGAACTCGTAGCTAGAGGGGTTTTATTATAAGGTTTTGCCCTGCGCTTGTTGTGTTTTGCAAACATTGTAACATTATAGCCAGGAGAGGTTGGCAATTGATAATGTCTTCTTCCTGCAACATAGCATTAAAACAGTGTGCTTGCTTTATTTGCTCCAGAGTTAAATAATTTGGTGGATAACAGTCTTGGGAATACAATACCACACATCTTTTTTTTTTCTTGAAAAAGAAAAAAAAAGCAGTTATTTAGGAATTGGTCAAGTAACCCCAAGTAATGCTACATATTTGAGATAACAGCTACTCCATATTTATGAGAGTAGTTAAGTAGCCTGAACTAGACTGAAAAGTAGTAGTTACACTAAGTATAATAAGTTCAGAGTGAATTAGAAGGCACTCTCCTTGCAGTGCTCCACTAACATTAACAGTATACAGCTGAAAATGTGGTGAATGAACAACACTTGCTCTTTTCTCACAGTGCAT
>VVHJ01004675.1:0-10831 GCA_015107715.1 Tylochromis polylepis | reverse complement strand
GTATACAACACAAAAAAAAAAAAAAAAAAAATCAACTAATTTAATACACAGGTTAATTAAACTTTTGAAATTTTTAATGTAAAAACAAAACATGTATTCAAAAATATTTTTTAACCTCCATCATTTACCTTTTACCTGGTTCACTCAATGTTGTTTGGTTAACTGTAAGTTTGTGGAAATCCTGGAACTGTGTTACAGAAACAAAACAAAACATAAAAACAATGTCTTTAACTTAGGAAGAACATTTTTTACCAGTTAGATTACACAGTCAACACTCTGCTCATCTAAAATCACCTTTTTCTTAAATCTGGTCCTTACCTCAAATACCATAGTTATCATACAGTTAAGACAGAGATTTTTATTTTTATTTTTTATTTTTTAAAAATATTTTTAAAAAAATATTAATATTTTTTTATTATATAAAATATTTAATATATAAAATATTTAATATATAAAATATAAAAATATTTAAAAAAAAATATTTTATAAAATATTTTTTATTTTCCAAAAACCGAAGTTTCTGTACTTCGGTCTCTGCACCACTGAAGTTGAATATTAAGTAGAACTAGGCCTTCATCTTCTGACTTTTGTTTCCCAGAGACCCTCATTTAAAATCTAGTTCATACTAAGCTCACTTGTTGGAACCTCCTTGTGATTGCTTCGGTTGCTAGCAGATTGCTGTGGTCGACTGTAATTTGCATATCAGGCACTGCAAACACTTGCAAACACTGAATGGTACAAAAACTCCCAGACATCGCAGTGGTGTATTCTTACTGTGTACACTCTGCATGGTAGTAGGAGGCAGCACGGTTGTTAGCACTGTTAGCCTCACATCAAGAAGGTCCTGGGTTTGAATCCACCATCTGGTCAGGGCCTTTCTCTGTGGAGTTTACATGTTCTCCCTTTGTCTGCATGCACGTCTGCATGTCTGCATCTCCAAATACTCCGACTTCCTCCCACAGTCTAAAGACATGCACTTAGTATGGTTAATTGGTGATTCTAAATTGCCCAGAGAAAAAATATTTTCTACCTCATACCTTACCTTCTACCTGTTGGATCTTGGGTCAAAATTTTTAACCAGCCCTTTAAATCCGTCTTTTGCCACTATGCAACTACATCATAATTTCCATCTATTCTTTGCCCTTCCTTTAATATGGAGCGCAAACAGCAATTTCAAGTAGTCAGTGCAGCTAGCGAGTGCTCCATTGGCACTTGGTGGAGTCATTTGTTTACATTTGGGCTGCTCGTATCTCCTCTTTTGAAGCTTGGTTGTACTTGATAGTCTTTTTGCCTCAAGTGGTGAAACATGTTTGTTGTTTCCACCTTTACCAGGAACAATTTTCTTGCACATTTGTAAAAACTGCTGTGCTTTGTTAGAGGTTGTTGAAGTAGCTCTCTTTTTAGGTACTAAACCATCATTGGAGGCTGACACCTTTTGCTGCCAGACATTCCTAGGCTTGCGTCGTTGTTAAGTGCACTTGGGAACTTAAATGCGCAGTGTTGCTATAGCAATGATATTGCATTTTGACATTTTTATGTCACCTAAATATTTATACCGGTATTATACTGGAGAATATGAAATGGCACAGACCTAGTTGTCATTTAGGTTTATTTTCCATTGTTGGGTGTTTGACTGAATTATACAAAAACCTTAAAAGACTATAAAAATGTCAGGAATGTGTGCAGAACAGCATGTGCACTAATTTTTCTTTGTCCATCTTCAAGTTATTAAATGCTGTACAGTAACTGCTCAGGAGAAGTTTAATCAGACAGTATAAATGACAGCACCTGTGTAGATGAACCATGGGCATGTCACCTGATTTAATTAAGGAAAAAAAACCTATTTCATGGCACTTTGACACTTGGATACATAAACTAGTGAAACACGGAAGAGTTTGGTGTATGTGCTCTCAGCAGTTAGCGGTTTTAGGTTGGTTTTTTTTTCTTTTTCTCGCCTCGTGATTCATCAGCCATCTGCTAATTATCACAGTGTTTGACATAAAGACAGAAAGCAGAAGGAGTTTAGGGAGGCTTGTTTATCTGTGCTGTCAAGGCTAGACAGAATTACAACATTACAGCTTAAAGCAAATAGAAGGGTGCAGCTGCTCAGTGTGGCCAAACATAGTTGCATTAATTAAACTGACTTCTTCATTTTGTTGGTATTTTGCTTGGAGAACCTAGCTTTTCCTTGCTTTGTACATCACCTCCTCCTGTCAGACCACCTGTGGATCTGTTCTAAATTTTCTGTCTCTTCACTAATTTTTCTGTCATTCTAGCTGAATAGAAATTAGGCTCAACTGGGGAACCTGTTTGCTTGCTTATTAGTAATTTGGTAAATCAGTAGGCCATCTGCCAGCTAATGAGACATTTTTTTCTCTTATGAATTAAAAACACACTTTTTTAAATGATTCGCGCTCAGTGTTCAGTTGTAATAGGAATCATGTCAAAGAAAAAGCATGATCACCATTACATGAACACCTTAGTGTTTTTATGTGATAAGAGATGATGGAGACATCCGAGACATTTCTGGAGATTCCAGGATCATCAGCTCAAACAAATGTGCTTAAATGCAAATTTTATTAAATGCAAATTATTTGGATGTGTGACCATAGCCCAACAACCACCAAGCCTCAAGACAGCCATGAACTGGAAACTGCTGGAACACCAGCATCACTTTATGGCGTGAAGTGAGTTTTATGTGGCCATAGACTGGGAGGATGTCGACAAAGAAGAAAGCGCCTGTTCCAAAATCAATACCTTTAAGCCTGACTGAAATTTGCAGCTGCCCTCATAGAAAAGCCAAATATCTTCTGGAGAAAAGCTTTATGGACACATAAGATATGGGTTGAGCTATCTGGACACAATGACATGAGATAGTACTAGTACCTAGTGAAATGTGCCAGTGGTACTGGTACATTTCACAAAGTGGATAGAATAATGAATAAGGAGGACCACTTCCAAGTTTTCAGACTTCATCTCAGATCAACTGCTAGGACACAGTTGGGTGTTCCTACAGGAAAATGAATCCCAAATGCACAATAAAAATGGTTTAGGGGATGGATAAAGGAGGCTAACATTGACCTTCTGTAATGGTCTACTCAAAACCCTGACCTAAATCCTATTGAAAGTTTGTGGGAAATGCTTAAAAGCTAGGTCAGTGCAAGAAATCCATCCATCCTTACTGCCTTCCTTTCTTCATTCCTTCCTTCCACTTATCTAATTGAGGATCGCAGCAGGGCACCAATTTAAATGAATATCTTCCAAGAAGAATGATCACATATCCAGTAAGAATAATGCCAGAAACCTGCTGATGGCTAACAAAAGAATCTGGTTAAGATGCAACTTGTGAAGGGACAGAGAAATCCAAGAGTTCAAAGAAACCATTAAAAGCCCCAAATCACCAAGACATTCATGCCCATAAATTGTATGTAAACTTCTGACCACAACGGTATGTGTTCTCCATATTGTTCTTGATACCTTTTTGTTCTTGAGTAATCTTGACTTTTAAGCATGAGACATGTTTTCAAGTTTATACTTTTACAGATTCTTTGGTTGGACTTGGATTAGGAAGTAATTTTGGTTTAGGTTTAAAGACACCCTTTAATGATTTTTAGCATGTTAAAAAGCTACATATACCATGACATTTAGCGATGGAGACATCTTATGCACTTCTTCACATAACAAATAACCTGTGTTGCTATGGTAAAATGACAGTATGTAGATTGTAGAACCACATGTTGCAGCAATAACTTGAAGTCTTTTACATTGCACTGCTTTCTTAAGATCCCACCACAGCATTTCAATCAGGTTGAGGTCTGGACTTTTCCTGGGCCATTGTAACACCTTGATTCCTGCTTAGGATAATTTTCGAGACATAATTTGGGCCAAGCTTTAGCTCTTGGACAAATGGCCTCACATCTGACTATAGAATACTTTGGTATACAAAATAGTTCATGGTCACCTCAATGACTGCAAGGTGTCCAGGTCCCATGGCAACAAAACAAGCCCAAATCATGGCCCCTCTGCTTGACAGTATGAGGTATTTGTGCTGATATACTGTATTTGGTTTTTGCCAAACATGGGACTGCATTATACCAAACATCTCCACTCTTGTATGTCCTAGGACATTGTTTAAGAAGTGTTTTGGTTCATTTGAATGCTGCTTTGCAAACCTAAACTGTGTTGCCATTTTCTTTTTGGAAAGAAGAGTCTTTCGCCTGGCAATCCTTCCAAACAAGCCTTACTTGTTAAGTCTTGTACAGTCATGAACCTTAACATTGCACATGCTAATGGGCTTGTATAGCTGTAGCTCTTGGGTTATTTCATTTATTTATTTATTTATTTTTACAATTTTCTGAGCATTGCATGGTGTGACATTGGGATAAATTTGCTGGAACGTCAATTCCTGGGAAGACTGACAACAGTCCTGAAAGTTTTTCACTTGTGAATAATCTGCCTTACTGTAGAATGATGGACTTCAGGTTGTTTGGAAGTGGTTACCTTTCCTTTATCGATGTGCAGCAACAGTTTCTCTAAGATCATTTCTGTTGTCTGTCCTACTTGGCATCGTGTTAACATACGTACTCCTGCTTTTATAGAGTGCTCACACTTGCTGATGATAAGTTAATCACATGCATTTGACTAGCAGCACCTGGTTGCTACTTACCCCCACTTAATCTCATTTTTAGCTTCCACAGGAAAGCTAAAAATTAGATAATTTTTATTTGTCCTACACAAAATCTTAAAACTGAAGAGAGTTTGCTTTACTTGTGCTGCAGCTGTAAGTAGAAGGTGGAAGAGTGCGATATGTTTGGGAATGACAAGCAACATTCAAATTGGATGGTTTTCTTTCTGGTTATCATACTGCCATTTAGTGGTTTTAACAACTAAAGCAATCACAACAAAATGTTATTTGAAAATTAAATATATTATCTGTCTTACTATATACTTTACTTTAAACGCAATTAGGTCTACAAGTAACACTAACGTTTTAAAGATGGCATCATTTTCTGGCAGACTTGACAAATATGTGTTTTTTAAATCAAAATGTGGTGAAATATTTACATATTTACAAACACGTAGAAAAAACGTGTTTGTTCTAAGTTTCAGTGCAACAGTTAGATAGTTGATAATCTTAAAGTCAGACTGAGTCAATAGTAATTCAAAGAAATTAACATTTAAAGTGCTTTTTCTTCACTTTGTGAGGTATTTGTATCTATAATTTTCTGTCTGATGAGGGTAGCTCTAGTCTCTCACAGTTTTGTGACACAGCTTGCCAAGCCTTTACAGGCTCACAGAGAGGAAAATGTGGGCGAGACTGGAGGGAAATTAATAATAAGTAATGATGAAAAGGACCAAAATAGTAGGAAGGAAGAAAAGTTTGAAACAAGAAATGAAAGAAAACATTGCAACAGCCTGAGAAGGTGTCAAAGGAGGAAGAATTTAAATACCAGTGGAGGGAAGATGAGGATAGGGGTTCAGGTGAAGTGAAGTATTGCTGGGGGTATAATGAAAAGTAAAAGAGGAAAAGCAAGACATAAATGAGTCAGACAAACTGACAGGTGGCAGATGTGAGGGAGAGGCAGAGGCGGTGCAGACAAAAAGTATCATGGCTCTGTACCGAACATTTAGTTCATGGGTTATTCAGCAGGAGCTGGCTGATTCACTGCAAGTACACGGGACCTGAAAAGAGGACAGAGGACATCTCTGCTAACTGTTGAACCTTTTTCAGGCTTGACATCTTTGAAAGCTTAAAGGGGTATTTTGACATGTTGTCTCTTTGTCCACTTTCTGATTAAAGACCATTGGTCACTTCAGTTATGAAGGGACTGTAACTGCAGGGAATTCAGTGTGATCTGGCTGGAGTGTTTGCATATGAGTAAGTCGGTCAAATATTCTCAGGCCAGCGCATTTATTGCATTGTAGACAAGGAGGATAATGAGAGTGGTATTGATCTGCTCATCTAATTTGCCACCACAATATAAACATATTTCTCAAAATGTCAGACTATTTAAATTGAAATGTCATCATTATTTTTTAACTTTGATAGAGTTGTGTGTTTATTGGTTGCTTGTTTCACTGGCCGACAACCAACCGACCAATCATTCACCCAGCCCCCAGCTGAGTTAGACAAGCCGGGCGTAGGCTTTTCAGCAGACAGGCTTCATATTGACCAACTGGTTCCTCAGTTTGTGTTCGGTTAGTGAGAAAGCTTCTCTGCCATTCTGAAACCCCAGCATGCTTGAGTCGTAACCCCGGCTATACGCAGCAAAAGATGAGTCAAACCTCTATATCGCAGCAGTGTCGATCATTAAGTTGTAGCAACGTTAGAAGGAGTTCTGTACATTTGTCTAAGCAGATTTATCAAATGGCAGACTATACCATCCTAATTTGAATCCAAAACCTATTCTTGACAGAAATGTATTAAATCTCTTTACAAATAGAACAGTTTAAAAGTATTTTTTTTAATTAATGATATTGTGTAGGTAGGATTAATTTAAAGTAAGCTGATAACAAGAGGAACAATTTTTTGTTTTTTACACTTCTCTGGGTATTTTAGGTGCTAGAAACAGTTTTCTAATTACAGCTACATCTCCGTTAAGAATGAAGTTTAATTTTAACAGCAGAATCTTAAATGTTTTGCATGCCATTTATCAAAATTACCAGTTAGAAAGCAAACGTGGGGAAGCACTGGAGCAGAATCTGCCTGTAGATGCTGCAGCTCTTCATTTAGCCAGTCAGTCAGAATGGTGTCATGTGTATCTAATTACCTGCAGTCTTTAATCACTGACACTGTTGCTAACAAGCCCCAGAGTGCCGCATGCTGAGGGAGACAGACGGATGAGAGAACAGAGAGGGGAAGTTGTGTCAGAGCAGCGAAAGGAAATAAAAAGATTTGCCATCACTCTCCAGTTTTCTCTCGGCTTCAGTTAGATCTTCCTTATGTAATAACTGGAAGTCATAGATGCTAAATATGCTGGTGTTGCTACTGTCAGAGCTCTTAATAAAAAGCTCTTGGAAACCTAAACATGTGAAGTTTATCAGCCAACAGACATGCAGCTCTGAGACATCACCTCAGCATTATTTTCTCTAATAAAACCAAACAAAGCAAAATGCACATCTTTGTGACTCCTCAGTGTTGTTATTGGCTGTAGGGGCGTTCAAGATGAATGGCTGCACTGGAGGTTTTCTTCTACCACACTCATCTCAGTATTCCAGTGTGTGTACTGGCTCCAGGGTTATGGATGGGTGGCTGGCTCTTCTGAAGTTGCTTAATTAAAAGTCTGGATACGAATTTCAGCACCATACAGTCTGCAGCTTACACCACTGCACTCCAGCAGAGTCATACTTTTGTTTTCCATTTGTGTATATGCGAAGACATTTGATTAGTGTGTAAAATGCCTTGTGTAATTACAGTAAAACAAGTGTGTGGCCTTGGCTCGCTCTGTTTGATACATGCTGCTCAATGCTGGAGCAGGATTTTTAGTTTATGGTGGAATATGTGCTCCTGAAATACAAGATTTTCTATTGAGGCTTGTCATCTTTGGGCAGACCCTAGCTCCCCATATCCCATTCTTTAGGCACCTACACACTGTGAGATTTTATCACACGTAAGTTAATTGCATGCCTTGCTGTGCTACATGGAGCCAAGAAACTCGGGTAATATATACTCTTTGACTCATGTAGGCTGTACAGCAATAGTACTTATTCAAAGCCAAGACAAATTGGTGTTATTTCTGGGAAGACACCAACTCAATATTTAGAATTAATACCGGTCCAATCCTGGCTCAGTAAACTAGATCAGGTATTGGTTGCAATACAGATAACTCATAAAAACAAGACTTAACTAGATTTTCTTCTTTGTTGCAATCTCCAACATTTTTTTTTCATTTATTCCACTGAAGATTGTTTTGTCAAGTTGAGCAGTGCACCATTTCATGATCCTGTTGGTTGGTTTGGAAACACTGGTCAGCAGTTGCATTAATCTTAAATTAAAGTTTGTTCCTGGATTTTCTTTGTTACAACACCCATGACCAAAGATATCGCCACAATGCTTTCACATTGGTTGTTTTTAGTCTGTAACATAGTGTATACGCAACTTGAAGCGATGCTGAGCTGTGTCAGGGGCAGGATTTCTCATCTTTTATTTCTGTCTATTGTCAAATTATCCCTATTCTTCCTTTGAATATGAAGGGATTGAGTAGATCGAGTATACCAACTAATGTCTGTATAAGGGACAATAGACAAAATTAGCCAAATCAAGTTAATGTGAATGTGCATGGTCAAGGCTTTTTTTTTTTACCACAACAGAGCATATGTATGTTTTTACAGTGCCTACAGTGGCAGATCTGATTCAGTAAATGCTGTGATGGAGGAATGAGCTAAAATGAAAAAAAAAACAAAAACCCACTGAAAAGTAAAAAGTTACCACAGAAGAAGGAGACCAGAGGAGGAGGTCTGTGTGTCTTTGTTCACGGTCTTGGTCGCCTGGATTTGCATCAAAGGCTGTGAGTTAAGACGCCCTTTGAAGACATTTTCCTCACCTGAAGCTTTCTGCCCTCTGCTGGGTTGGGATCAGTCCCCCTTCTTTTTTCCTCTTTCACCTGGAATATTTGTACAGTACCAAAACTGCAGGAGCACAAAGCTGAAGTGGAAGCCTTTTAGATACAAAGAGTTATTTTATAAAAATTCTTTTTTTTTTTTTTATTATAGAAGCGGGGAGAATGGTGGGATTGCATTTGCCCTTTCTTTGATCTAGTCATTTAAATTCTTGCTAACTCAAACAGTATATGAAAAACCTTTAAAAAATTACATATTTAAACAAAGACCCGTTAACTATATACCATCTTTAAGATGTTGTACCTGTTATGAAATGATGCTATATTCAGCATGGTGGCCTATGTGGATTCTTTTAGTTGTGGCAAATAAGCCTGGTTGACTACAATAACAGCTGTTACTGTGGGCTTAAACTCTATTAGAGAGTTTGGGCACCAAGAGCATGGGGATTCTGTCATGTGCCTTCAATTTGTTTGAGCCAGTGTTTAAGCTTTTCCTATATCTATTTCCAAAAAGGCAATACAGTCCCACAGAGCATGTAGAAAAAACTCCCCTCTTCCTGTTCAAATGAAATATGTCATCTTGGATTAAGCCTGTTTTGGACCATATTCATGTACAATTTTGCACCAGGTAAACTTAATCTTTTGTATGCCTTGTACATTTGAGATCACAACCTGCCTCTGACGATACCTGAAGAAAGTCAAAATCCTGTATTCACCCCTTTAGAGGTCATGTGTGTTTCTTTTTGCCACCATTTGTCCCACAAAAAAATCTTTTCCAGATACAGAGTTATAAGTTGTATTTCTCTTCTTCTTTTTTCTCTTTGACCTTCAGGTAACTTCTTCCCTTCTTCATTGTTTTTTCTCTTTTTTTCTTGGTACCTTTTCGCACCAAGGCTTTTTAAAGTGGGCCTTTGTGTTTTTGTGGCAGGGATCCCTGGCTGAGCTACATTTGGCAGCGTTGTTAAAAAAAAAAACCAAAAACTGAGCTGCCTGCAGGATAAGTGGGAATTTGCCTTTCTAGTCTCACCCCTGTTCCTTCCCTTTAGTCTTACTGAGCCGCCTCAACTTATCTTTCACTGTCCCTCCTTCTGCTTTGCTCTGAGATATTGTATCATCCAGTACCTGATGATGGATGTGTAATTATGTCTGTTCTACTTTTGCTTTCCTCTCTAGATCCTTCCTTAATTACCTGATCTAATATAGGGAGCTAACAAACAAAAGGAAGGGCATGCAGCAGCTGAGCAACTGCTAGAGTAGCTTTGCATGATTTGCAGTTTAGAAAAATATTTGTCTCTATTTCTTGATGCAGACCCTGAGTTCCTTCCTTCTGATCTTATCTTCTCTGAAAGTCATTTGTAGTTTTCCTCCCTTTAAGTCCCCTTTTCTGTGATTGGGTGCCCCTCTCAAACCCAAGGTTTGAACAGCAGGTGGGTGGGGTTTCTGTGCTTACAGCCAAAGCTGTGTTTGAGATGACCATATTAGGGATATCTGCTCTCATTAGTATCATATAGAGCCAAGAGAAGAAGAATATGTTTTAAAAAAGTGTTTTTTTTAAAGCAGTCTGAAGTCTGAGCTTTTGTCTCAGAGAGATTATATACTGACCTCATTATCTGATACTTGACCATGTTTAATACAAGCATCCTGCACTGACACATTGTTTAAATGACCGAAAATTTTAAAAGGCATAATAGGTCCCTGCCAAACCAATCTAAATCACAGAGGAGTGAAAGAATCCATTTATGTCCACTGTGAACGACCATCTTTGAACAGAGGAGGTGGTTTACAACACCAACTGTCTGCTATCTATAATCCAGTTTTGAGATCCCTTCCCAGACGCTTTAATGCCCACTCACATCCTGGGCCATCTGACCTCTGGTAATCACATGATAGGGTGGGGCTAGGTTTCACAATGGGTTCACCCGAAACCTTGGCTGATTGAGAGCCACACCCGTTTTCACACCTGGGCTCGTGTGATTAGGTAGAGGATCACAGGGGGGTCTATGACCCTCTTGGGGGACACTCCCATAAGGCTTTAAATCTGGGACTCTCCACCATTTGCTCTTAGAATTGAAGAAGCTTCTCGGATGAGAGGTGAAACGTCTTCAAGAAACTTAAAGAAGTCCAGACGCTTTTCTTTCCAAGCTCCTTAGACAATGTAGTTCATGGAATGTTTTCTGTGCTGCTCAAAGGATCACAAAATGCAAACGCACCAGGCAGCACATTCACAAGGAAAGTTTTGTTCAGTGTTTTGTCGAAGAAATCAACAAGTCCAA